>JBBPTV010000519.1:0-20072 GCA_038094275.1 Tubosaeta brunneosetosa | reverse complement strand
ATGTTAATGATGGGACTTCATTTTTGGCTCGTAGGAAGAAACCTGGACCTCGTGGTCACATGAACCATCTGCATGTAGGCTCTATTCATTGCCTCCCCCCTCAAAGCTTAATGTCTTTCTAGACCGCTTTCAGGAGATATTTGGAAGGGAAAGATGTCATGCTGACTCAAACTTCTAAAGTCCGGAGTCCGCCTCAACCACCTCCCAGTCAAGTGCAAGCATTCAATCAAGACAGAGGCACTCCCCCAACTATCGAGGACATTGCTATCAATTGGAAGAGCTCACTGAAGTCATCACTATGGAATCAGGAGGTAATCCGACTATTGGCAATAGAGTTTCAGGCTGAGCTCAAGAACGGCATCCACCCGACTGTGACCTTTGACCCCCAGTCTATGACTGTCCCTGCTCTCTCCCGGATATGTTTCCAGAAGTTGTCATGCACCTATCTAACAATGAAACAACAGTTGCTCACTGACACTTGTGCCAATGACCAGGATCACACACAAATATCTTCAAGCCAACAAGTGAAGCGAAGCGCACAGCAGAAGAGTGATAGGTCAACCACGCGGAAACACGGCATACGTTGTCTGTTCTATTTGTAACATACAGGCTTAGTTCTTTGGCTAGACATTCTCCAGACGACGGAAGATCGCGAAGGTGAATCGGTTCCGAGACCCCACGACCTGGGACGCGATTGTAGGAGTTATAGATCGCCTAGGGGTCGAAGGCATGAGCGGGGATGAAACCAACACCCCTAGTGTCCATCCAAAAGTCATAAGACGTGTCGAGATACTGTGGCGGAGCCATAGCATTGCTGAGGTTTTTGCTGCTGTCGAGTCTTATGAATGCTCTGTCAGAGAAGAAACTATGCATACACACATTGGAAACTCTGCCCTTCACCAGCACTTCGAACCACGCAGAAAGAACGACTTGGCCAAGCCAATCAAAGGACTTCCCCGTAATTGGTACAGCGATGACTGGTTTAGGGGATTAACTACTGGCCAGCGCACAATCGTCTCCGCAGGTGACGACGTTGAATTACCTGAGCTAGTAAGAGTCTTCACATATGCAGGTACACTATGGCTAATTATTTGCAATAGAATCACTGGAAGAGCGAACCTAGTGGCAAGTAGTGGCCGCAATACGCCGCTAGGTGGCCCGCCTAGTGGTCCGCTGGGTGGGCCACTCAGTGGGCCACTCGTAAGTCCCCCGACATATTTACAATCGGATCATGCTAATATGTTGGCTCCTCAAATTCTTCTTTTATTTTGAATAAGTAAGCCGGTATGTCACGGAAACATATTTTGTATACGACTCCACAACTAATTCTGTACATATTCTACTTCATATTTAGTTATTGATGCAAAGTCTGTGCTGAAATATTCGAGCAGGCCTGATTGGACGCATATGATAGCTTTGTGATCAAATATGATGTACCACCATATCCACCCCAACAAATTTTTGATTTGTGCAGCGTATTGTTATAAAATATATACTACAATATGACAATAAAGCATATCAATCTATTGTTTAAAATGTAAAAAAAGGATATGGTTTGACAAAATACCTGTAAACGGAAGCGGAATAAGTTCGTCCTTAAGTAATCAATAAGAGTGGCTAACTTTTTTGGTGTTGCCTCTGGTGAGAGCATCCAAGAAAATCATGACCCAAATCACGTGCATGAATAGAGTTCACAAGTTCAAGGTGAGCATATACCCGTGTTCTTCACGGCAATCTTCACATTGTGCGCCATGGCCCATTGAATGATGGCGCTCGTATCCTGGGCATGTGAGATCAGGATGCTGTAAGGTGGCGTCGATCCCTGCATCTGCAAAGTAGTCAAGCAACGTTATCGCTTGACGACTTTCCTTACACTTGGCCCACTGGCTCCCAGCACTCTGATTGGTGGAAACATGTAGGCAATAACCAAAACAAGAACAAGTTCCTAACCTAACTGTTTATTTTTTTTTGGACAAGCGATATTATTGTGTAGCAACTGTCTAAACTAGTTCTACACAATATGCTAAACAGTCATGGAGTGGCTGGTCAAGGGAAAATGCATTTATGCACCCCCACTGTTAGGCAGGGAGTGTAGGGCTCAGGCTATGGATTGTTGAACATCCAGTTCGACATATTAGGTAGTATTATGTAATACGATCATGTAGTATATAATACAAACTCAGTTGTCTGAGTTCAATGAGAGTCTTTACCTCTTACATCCGTGTGCCCGCTCATTGCAACAGCAAGCCCAACACTCAGTGAGTCGCTTCAGTCCTCACCCTCTGTGTAATGCTCTGCTCGACATGGATGGTCCACTAAGAGTGGGGGGGGGGGTAGCCTAATACCCACTAAAACCTCAGGTCGGGTTACCCAGTCAGGGGGGAGGTTGGGTTGGTTCGTTAGGAGTGTTGACCACATGAGGGTGACCTGTTTCCTCAGGTGCGGCCGAGAAGGGTCCCAGGCTCTCCATCGATCCAGGGAGAGGCAGGAGTTCATGCGCGAGAGCCATCACGAGGTGATTTGGGAGGGATTGAGGGGGCAGTTGCCAATGATACGTTCACATCGCAGTGACCAGATCAGGTGGGCTGATTCTGAAATGATGATGCACATTAGTTGTGCAGTGGCACGTTGGCGGGCAGATGGCCAGGTATCTGGGGTGGGGGAGGAGATTGCACCGCAGCCTAGGACCAGGCCGAGGGAGGGTGCTGGGAGGATGGGGCATAGTTCATGTACTAACTTCCATACTGTTGTTCTTTTATGGCTTTCGCATGTTGTGAGAATGTGGTCTATAGATTCTATGGTGTTGAGGCATATGGGACAGTATGTGCGTTCGTGGTAGTGGGTGATGTGGAGCCAATATGGGCCAACTCGTAGGGAGTTATGAAGTGCACGGTAGAGGAAGGTTTGGATAGGCCTTTGAATGTCCAGGTTACAAGTGCTATGCCATATGGACACGTCAGTTTCAGACATACCAGTGACATCATGGATCGCTGCTCTTGCAAGTTCCAAGGTTGGGCGGGCTGGGGCATTCAGTGAGGGGTACATGGACGCTTAGACCAGTCGGTATGCTACTGCCTGTGTCACCATAGACAATTTCGCACCTATCCTTATTCCCCGTGACAACCAATTGGTTGGCAGATTTAAAATAACCATATGCTGCTTTAATATATATTTGAATTAGTATACATGTATACTAACTGGATCCCTAAATATTTTGAATTAGTATACGTGTATACTAACTAGATCCCTAAATATTTTGAATTAGTATACGTGTATACTAACTGGATCCATAAATATTTTGAATTAGTATACATGTATACTAACTGGATCCCTAAATATTTTGAATTAGTATACATGTATACTAACTGGATCCCTAAATATTTTGAATTAGTATACATGTATACTACCTGGATCCATAAATATTTTGAATTAGTATACATGTATACTAACTGGATCCCTAAATATTTTGAATTAGTATATGTGTATACTAACTGGATTCCTAAATATTTTGAATTAGTATACATGTATACTAACTGGATCCTTAAATATGCCAGAAGCATCTGAAATTGAGAGGCAGTGAAGTTAGATGACAGAATGTCAGACATATGTCCAAAGACAAAAACATCTTATTGATTAGAATAATCCATTGAACTGGCTGCATGTCTATATGAGTACATGTATGTGTTTACACTTCAAAGGCCCACACACACATATCATTCACAGGTGTGTATTCTAATTTAGTCACCCTGGGTCATCTTATTTCTTTTGGCCTATACAGATGAGTCATATGCTAAATTTACCCATGGTGCTGGCCCATACACATATATCTCATTTGGGCTACTTCTCTCATTTTCAGGCCTACTTGCCTATATTATTCCTTGGAGATCTTTTAAATCATAGACTTGTACTTTAAGATCCATCTGGAACTATTACCTCCATATCCAAGCCCTGCACCAGGCTGCCTTATTTCATTACTCATGATATCCATTACAGAAGCCTCAGAGAACTGTGATAGCATGCATCATCATAGGTATCTTGGATGACCATGGTGACATGTGGTATGAACATCTGACTATAGTTGCCATTCATATTTTCCTGAACAATAATTTTAGTGCCCTATTTTTTATACCATTATCCTATTAAATTTATCATTCAGTTGCTTATCAAATGTATTCTCTTTTGGAATTTGATAGCACACACATATACTGAATCAGAATATGCTTGATTATTATACACTACAACAATCACATTGATTAAAGACACATATGGATTGTAATATCAAACAATCCCTGAGCAAACAGATTTTGAATATATATCATATGGGAGCAAAAGTACAACAACACAGTGTGATAACAAGACTTTTCATGTAGTGTCCATTGTCCAAGTCATCCATGGAAATCATTTGATTCATAATGCAGTCCACCCATGTTGCCAGTTTTTCCTTAACAAACTCACAAGTCCTAGGGTTCTTCTGCCATTTAGTATTCAACCACTTGTATAGGGTTAAATCACTAGGATATTCTGTTTGAGTATCTGCCCAGACCAAGATAATCTTTACCTCTATGGATGCTGGAGACATTCTGTCCAACAGTGAGAAAAGAACTTCAACAAGTGGTCTTCCTGTCAAGTTTGGCATAGGAACTGATTGACGATTTGAAAGTGCAAAAGTGATTTCTCGCCACTTCTTATAAGTTTGAGTTGCTTGATTGGTTGAGCTAGATTGAAGAGCAGCAAGTTTTGCTAGCAATAGATCTTGGCTATCATCAGTGGTGGGAGGATTCTTCCGATGTTGCTTCATAGGCTGTGGAGACTCATTATGTTCAGTATTGGAACTTGTACATTTTTCTAGAAAACAAAAAGATTAGTATACATGTATGTTGAATTATGTTTGTTTATTGACCTGGTGTCTCATGTCCTATGTCTGTATCCTCCTCACTATCTGTAGGCACAACAGATGCACTTTGTACTTTAGATTTTCCCTTGGAGACATGGACCTGTCTTTTGCCCTTGCCTTTGTCTATTGATAGGTTAGTTAATAATATGTATCTGGTATTACTCTGATTTCCAAATTATTTACCTGCATGACTAGCCAAGGATTCTGGTTCATTCTCATGATCAGTTTCATTAGATTGACCACTAAGTGTTTTCTTTTTATGCTGTGTGGATTTCTTCAGTGCATGTAACTTGACCATTGCCCATTTCTGATCATAAAGGTGCTTCTCTGCCTTTTTCTCTAGATATCCAGTGGCAGTAAAAGGATTGAAGGTGTGTAGACCTGTATCATCCATTTCATCTTCTTTTCTACCCCGCCAGTGTTGCTCCTGTTGTTCTACACTAGCAAATTGAAGTCCCTCTAGATTGTGACCTTGTTCTAAAGGGAAAATTGCATCCCAAAGTTCCTTGGGGTTGAGTGGTCCAATGAGATCTGCTGTTGGGTTGCTAGTGCGAAGCTCATTCTTGTATGTGATTGTAGCAAGATCCTGACAAAAATTAGCATATGCATACACTATATGATGGCAATTACTCACCATAAGCAAGGCAGGAAGAGAAACTCTCAAGTTTGCATCCAACACCTTTTGTCCAGTATCTTCAACATAGAAGGCACCCAAGTTAGGAGATTTGATCATTTGGATGATGTCACGTATAGCAGCATAACTTTGACTTTTAGAGTGACCAGCTGTAGCAACATGCTCCACTGCCTTGCCTAGTGTTTCACCTTCATATAGCTTTGGCATGCATTCAACTAACTTGTTGTTTTCAGTAAGTCTTGGTTTATCACTGTAGATATCCCATCCATGCCAGGTTCCCTCATTTGTTCCATATATGCGGAAGTCTTGAAAAAGAGTAAAAACCTCTTGATGAAATTCCCATACATATTCTAGCTCCAAGATTGCTTTTCGTTCTTCCATTCGTCTAACTTCTGAAAGTGCCTCACGATAAAAGCGTTGTGGTAACACCTTTACTTTCTCCCATTGATAAGGAGTTGCTTGTAAGACATGATAGATATCAGTGAATGCCTGTTGTTGCCCATCTCTAGCAGAGTTGAATAAACCCTTGGTATATGTTGTATCACTAGCCTTGGGTTGAATGACTGTGTTGTTTAATTCCATTTGGTCAAGTTCTTCAGCATATGTGTTCAAGAACTTCTGAAGGTCCTTTTCCCATTTCACCTTGTCAACTGTTTGTTCAAAGAGTTTGTCTTGTGACTCTTTATGTTGCTCATACCAGGTTTTTGTATCCAAAGGCATGTTGTCCAGGCATTTCCGGATGATAGATACTGTCACTCATTGGTACTGGGTAAGCAAAGCAACAAACTAAATGATGTTAGCTATAATAAAACTTGAAATGATTCTAACACATACTTGAACAATACATGACAGTCGATCATTCTTGTCAATGATATACATTCTGTGCTCCAAAAAGTTTTCTAATCCTTCAATAGAATCAAGCCATGATGGGTTCAAACGTTGAGCTTTGAATGGATATTAGTTAAGAGGAAAAATCCAGTCTAGGATCTAACAATGATCAGATTTAGTATACATGTATACTAATAAATTTCACTTACTTCAACAATGACTTTGCCATTATTGATGATCATGCTAGTATCCTTGTTTTCTTTGAAAAGGACATTTGTCCTTTGTGTATTCCATCCAGCAAGAATGGCATGCATGCTCAAGCCAGAGAAAAGAGGATAGGGTGTCATTGTCTCCACATAAGGTCGATTTGTTGGGAAAAAACCCAGCCACCACCACTGAAGTTTGGTAACAAGGTTTTCAATCACTGGCCGTGTGATATCTGCTCCAATAGTCTCTAGCATTTGCTTTGTCTTGATTTTGGCATCATCTAGCAATGCATTATAATAGTTGATCCATGCCTGATTGTAGGTGGTGACCTCAACAGCATCCATAGATCCAAACAGATGGATGACCTTGGCAAGGAAATCTGAAAACAACTGATTCCAGGTGTGGAGAAAAGAGTCATCCTCATAAGCCTCCAAAACTTGTGTCATGGGATCAACAGTTCTTGCTTCAAAGAGTGGTCGCATTTCCATTCTGATAGAATTCATAACCTTGTCACGTGCATCTTCATCCTCAGTCAAGTCTATATCATTGCCCAGAATATGGATGGCTGTATCTGTGACTTCTGGCATTGTGATTGGAGATACAAGATATTCAAGCACATCAAGCATTGGATTGAATATGATGGAAAAGTACTATTTTAGAATCAACATTTAGTATACATGTATACAAGAATAAATTTGTTATTGTACTTACACCAGGAAGATTAGGGTTCAAGTTGTCATAGAAAAAGCTAACATTGAAGAGATCACTATCCTCAAATGTTGCAAATGCAAATGCACGTGCAAGAGTATTGGTCACATTATGCTGCTTTATGAGCCATGCAGGACGTATGCCACTTCCTGTCTTTCCTTGTTTCCATTCACTAGCAACTCGATCATAAAGTGTATTGGCATCGGTTTTTTCTTTTCCTCACAATAGATGAAGCACATTCTTATAGCGTTGTGAATCAGTGTCATCTTCTTTAGGCTGATCTTGGTTATGTGAGAGATGATACAACAACAGGCTGTTCTCTTCTTTGGCATGAATGTGATCTATTAAATTAGTATATGTGTATATTAAAAAATTCATCAATTTTCAAATAATATAAGGCTAGCAAAACACATCTCATCCAAGTATTCTGTAGTGTTTGTGATACGTTTTTGAATATTTGATTTTTCACGCTCAGTAGTTGCTTGATCAAGCTCCACTTTTGCAGCATTTAGAATCCAGACTTATTTCAAACAGAGTTCTTGAGTGAGAGCAACACGGTGATTACCATCAATCAACTGCATGACCTCATTTCGCACAGTATCTGGATTGGCCCATCAGATGTGATTGCTGAATGGCTTTGTGGATGGTTGGGTTTCAAGAGATGTGAGATCAATGACTGATGATGAGATACCAATCTTGATGGCATGAGCTTGGAGACGGCTTGCCATGCCCTCTGCTATTGTGTTATTTTTCATCTTGTGAATCAAAGCCTGACTGATTGGACGAGGATTGTATTGTTGGCGTTTTAATGTTGGGCCATGATCTAGATCACCACCATCTGCAACACAGACCAATGCCCATCCAAGGCAAACCTCCTCCAGTTGCTCAAGAACATTTTCAAGGTTTATGGTCCCTTGATGGGTTACTGGCTTCTAGAAAAAAAAAAATTAGCATACACGTATATAAAATTTCATATTTTAAAGTGGAATCAATGGGAAATCTGGGTGTTCTGATGACAATAGTATATATGTCATGCATTTATACACTCCAGAGTTATCTTACAATTTTTGACTTTTTTTTCTGAACTTTAGTATACGTGTATACTAAAATGCAATAAAAAAAAATAGAGCCAACCTTTGAATGGGTCTATAATAAAAATTATATTATTATTATTTTATATTTTTTTTGATTTATATTTGCTTACTCTTTTGTTTGTTGTCATTTGTACCACAAAAAGCAAACAAACAGATTTTTTGATGGTTTGGGATGGTGAAAGTAGAGAGTCAAGTTGTGAAAGTTGTTTGTATGTAAACAATGAAAATTATATACTACAATTGTATATATTTACAAACATTTACAAATATTTGCCATGTATTATAATAAAAGCCTATGAGAAATGATTTTCTAATCAAGAAACAATGGAAAATATATTATCTAATCAGCTGTGTTTGAATTTTTTCAATGTTGTGTTTTGTTTTGATTTGCTTCTTGTTCTCTTTCCATCATCATCATTTTGATAGTAGCTAAATCTACATCCAATGAGTGTAGAAACTTTTTTCTATGAATTTGCCATGCAAAACATCACTGTTTCTAAAAATTCCCACGGTTTTTTCGAATGCTTTTGCTCTCATCCAGGCTGTCCTAGTCCTGACAGAGTGTTTGACACTACTAATGCTCTTAAACGTCACATGACATTTGCCAGATCTCATTGGATTGGCCCTAAAAAGGTATGCTGATTTGGTGGCAGTGCAAAACTAGTATACATGTATACTAATTCAATCAACTTCAGCTTATACCACATGCCCATCCAAACTCAACATCTGAACAAACTATAACAAATCATTGATAATAAATTTATACATTGGCTGACTTTTCATTTAGACAACAAAGAATCTGAATGTACTTTGCAACACTATTTCAGTGAGTGGCCATATAAGAACAACATACAAGTATGTTAATTTATCTCTAGGAACCATCAAGCAAATCTATAGATCCTGATGAGGGTATAAAAACATGTCAAGTTTCAAGTAGGGTAAGTAAATTACTATACTAATTAAATCATTTAAACAAATATTTATAGACACCGTCTGTGATGGCTGTTCAAAGCTCATCTACAGTTACCAACACACTGGTATAGTTTATAACTTTTAGCTTATTTCTTTTTACTTATGAACTTAATTAGCAATATAATGATGCAGATTGCTTGATGCATCATCCATATTTGGATAGCATCAATATTGTAGTGGATCCAGAACTGATGGTCTATTGTTGTCATCTTTGTCTGGTTGCTTTGATACCAAGTCGTATTCCTGGGCATCTTTAGTCTAAACATGATGGCCTGAGTGCTAATGCACATCAAATCAAAAAGACAACAGAGGCCAACTTCATTTCAGACATTCTACCAGATCCTCCTCTTACAATGGAAGGTGTTGATTGTTACGCTTGGCCCGGGTAAGGTCGAGCATAGCCTCAAGGATCAAGGGTTCTAGGTGGTCGCTTGTCTCTGCGATGAGAACACTGCCTTTCACTGCAGTGGGATCAAGGAAGGTCAAGGGTTTGAGGAGCACCTCTCGTTGAGAGGAAGGTGCAAGTTCTCTATAAGGAGCACGAAGGAGACGATGAAAGTACAAGGTCAAGATTGAGGAGGTCTAACTTAGGGTACAGGGCCTGTACTCGAGGGTTTATATACTAAGGGAAACAAACAAAGGTAAACATAGAGTGAGTCACAAGTCACAAGATGAATGAGTCATATCATGCGAGGGAAACGGAAGAATGAGTCATGGAGGAGTAAGCCTGATGACGAGCAAATGCAATGGAGTCAGATGGGTGAGTCATCAGAGAAAGGGAACGTGTCCGTGTACATGAATGTCCAAAAAGGGGAAGACAAGAAAAGAAAACATAACATTGATCCTTTCAAAGGTTTATGTATCATTGATGGCTTTGGATGTGAACATTGTACACAATGCAACAAGCAAGCAAAGCATCTTCGAGCCCATCACCTAGAACACCATTCTAATATTCCTCTTCCATCTTTTTGGCCATCATACAAACTTCAACAGTATAATCATGGTGGTGGTGGTCAGACCACACTATGGCGGTTGTCAAATACAGAGCTTCATCAAGAATCTTCACCAACACTCAACATTCTTCAAAAAATTCGAAAAGAAGTGGATCAATACCAATCAAACACCATTCCATCAGACAAAAGACTTATTAGTCCCTGGCTGTTGACGACACGATGACATGAGCATACACAAGAATATGAGAAAGAAATACTATTCAAGCTTGTGGAAATCTCAGCAACAAAGGATGTCATAGCTCTCAAAGGTTTGTACACATTTAAAGAAATTAATATACATGTATACTGATTTTTTTTTACATTTAGATGTACTAGAGACATACTTTACAGAATGTTAAGCCTTGCTTTCACATACAGATGAACTGGTTTTGAAGAAACTCAATTCACCTGATCCTTTAAAAAGGTATGTATAATTATAGTATATATATAAGCAACAATTTCATGAGTTTCATTAGTGGTATCAATAATACACCCCTACATCACCATCAAGATCCCAATACAATAAAGAAATACATCATTCCTGTTGTTGGCTTACTTTGTCTGCTTATACGAGCCAATCATGAAAAGTCATATACTCTCCCTTTGCCATTATCACTTCTTCAGGCTGTTGTCAATCTTAGAAAGGTACTAGGAAGCAAAAGCAGTTTATCAACTATCATTCATCAAGTTTTATCTGGTCTTTGGTTGCAAAAATGGTCAAAAACAGCAGACAATGTTTTCCCTTGTCCTACCGAACGTGCTCTAGCTCTTATGACTTTGGATAAAAATGGTGTTCATCAGCCACCTATTCAAGTTACTGGTTATTTTGCCAAGTTTGAATACTGCATTCGCTTGGTTTGTTTAAAGGAGATCCATTTACAAGCACAAAGCATATATGATGGAGATCAAGATCTGGCTTGCAATGCTTTAAAAGCATGGTATACAGAAAATACCAATTCTCCTTTTAGCCGCATACAATCACTTCAACATCAGGCATCTGCCATTGCTTATCAAACTATGAGCATGCCTCGTGTTTGGTGGACAGACAATGAATGGAAGGAGCTACTGTATAAAGGAGACAAAGTTCATTTGAATGAACTACAGGCTATGTTTACAGCACAGGGGAAAGCATTAGTTGATCTATGGAAAAGCAAGGTTCTTAGAGGCTTGGATATACGGGTCAATTATGGAGATTTATCAGATGATCTCACCAATCATAGCCTAGGCTATTCCTTGTTCTCAGACAAGTGCAACAAGTGTTTTCAAGATTGAGACTTGTTGGGCAAAGCTTTCTTTGGAGACTCTACAATATCAAAAGAGCTAGGAGTTATACGCAATGGTCAAATGATCTGGAATATTGGAGCTTTACGAAATTGGCTATGGGATTATGCAGAATTTCAAGGCCAACTATTGCTATGATGTGAAACTCTTAGTGGTGCACCAGGTCGGGGTACTGAACTTACAGCATTACAATATCAAAACACACAACATTGCTCTCTACGCAATCTTGTTATGCTTGGTTCACATCTTACCTTGCTTCGAAGATATCACAAGTCTGCTGCTATTACAGGCCTGGACAAGCTTATACCCCATGCATTGGATGGTCTTACTGCTGATCTCATGATTCAATCATTGGCTCTTGCCTGACCATTTGCTGAGCTTGCTGCCCATATTGGATATCCTAATCAACCTGAAATATTAGAGCTCTATCAAAACCAGCTGTTTGTCAATGACAAATCATTATTTACAATAGATCATCTTAGTGGTCTCTTGTCTCGACTCAGTCTCAAACATATGTCCCTTTGGCCTACAGTAAACTCTTGGCGACACATTAGCATTGCATTCAAACGCAAGCTTGGTCAATTGACAGAAGACTTACTAGAATTAGATGATGAAGACACAGTGGATGCATTACAAGCTGGTCATTCACGTGCAACAGAAAACCGGATCTATGGCCTTAGTCCTGATGCACTCACTGGCCCAGGAGAAGACATTATTCCAATGTTTCTTGATGCTAGTAGAAGATGGCAGATTATTCTTCATGTGATACCTTCAGGGATCAAATTAGTATTCACAGATGCTAATCAGCCATCCTTTATTGAGCTGGCAAAGTTAGGCCAGCTTGGCATCAAAGTACAAAAAGAAATCATGAACAAATCTCAAGAGATACCCCATCTTTCTGAAGAGAAAATTGCTGAGCAGGTCTTATCAAAGATAGAGGACAAACTGTTTGAAAACATTCAAACACGCTTGGTAGACAATCTGATTAGCAAGCTCCAACCTATGATCATGAATACAATCAAAAATACAATAACAGAAAGTCTTGTAGAAAAATCCATTGAAGAGCCTGTTGTAATGGAGCCAGAAAAAAACCTTCCAACAAATCTACTGGATATTGATGATTTGTATGATCCTCAAATAGAGTTAAAAAGAAATGATATTTCTATAGAAACTTGTAAGTTATTAATTGATTGAATTAACATACATATGTATTTATTTTTATAGATGATTCCCTTGAACAAGATGACCAAACAATGTCAAACACCTCAAAAGATCTTAGTAAGTGAAACAATGAAGAGAAACTAATGTACATGTATACTAACATGGCCAATAGTGGATATTGATAGTGAAATATCTGTACCACCATCAAATCAATTAATGCAAGTGGAAAATATGAAGAGTCGGTGTTTGCAAACATTATGACAGATACTACAAAAGCCAAATGCTACATGGGTATCCACTGAACAAGAAGAAGCAATAATTGCTGTTATACAACGACAAACTGATGTTGTTGCTATGTTGAAGACTGGTGGTGGAAAATCAATATTAGCAATCATACCAACTATCATGAAACCAACTGAAGGGCTAGTATAGGTGCTGCCCTTGAAATCACTAATGGT
Source organism: Tubosaeta brunneosetosa (assembly GCA_038094275.1). Taxonomy (NCBI): domain Eukaryota; kingdom Fungi; phylum Basidiomycota; class Agaricomycetes; order Boletales; family Boletaceae; genus Tubosaeta; species Tubosaeta brunneosetosa. The sequence continues at coordinate 6,843 of JBBPTV010000519.1, read as the reverse complement.
TGATTGGCAACGAAAACTCAAAGAAATGAAGATTAGATATCAAGTCTTTGATCCAAGCATTGAGCATGGTCAACTTTGCTCAGATATCAATTTGATTTTGGTAACAGTGGACAAGGCAAGATTTGAGAGCTGGAGAAGTGCAGTGATGGAGTTAAACCAGTCACTAAAGATTACATGATTGGTGTTTGATGAAGCACACTTGGTTCTATTGGGAAATAACTTTCGGGAATCCATGCAATATATGTGGGAGTTGTGGATTGAAGACATGCAGCTGATCTTGCTCAGTGGAACAATACCACCATTCAGTGAGAATGCAATCCAAGAAGCATTTGGACTTGTCTCAGATGCAAAATATATCCGTCAAAATACAAACCGACCAGAATTGGAATACATTCTTGAAATGCCTAGGGATTCAAATGAATTGGCAATGAAACTACAGAATATAGTGGAAGAAGAATGCCAAACATGGACCAGAAAAGATTGTGGATTGATATTTGTGACATATTTGGAAGATGGAGAAAAGCTTACACAAAAGGTAAATAAAAATATTGAAATAATATATGCATATACTAATTTGTAATAGACTACATGGCCATTCTATCATGGAGATAAATCAATGAAAGACATAGAATGAGTGAAGATGTATGAGAACTGGCGGTATGGAGTTACTCCAATCATGATATGCACAAGTGCATTTACAACAGGAAATGATTATGGACATGTGCAGCTTATAGTGCACTTCAAAATGCCAATGGAGATGAGTGAATTGATACAAGCCCAAGGACGGGCTGGCCGAGATGGAGAAGCAGCCAAGTGCTATATTTTGCCAGCACAACGTAGGCCAACAATCAAGACAAAACGAGATATGATGGATCACAAGGAAACATGGATGATATATGATCATATCTATGTGCATGGCAACAAGCAATGTCTGTGATACAGAACAACAAGCTATATTGATGGAATTGGGACAAAATGTATGGATGATATGAAGAACATGATATGCTCTGGATGCCAAAAGGAGAAAGATGATGAAAAGATGAGAAAGTTAGAAAATGAGAAAAAGGATGATGTGGAAAGAAGAATTACGTGAAAATGAGGAATATCAGAGACCTTGAGCCGATTATCACAAACATCAAATGATGGCAAAAGTGAAAAGCCAAGTACCAAGTTTACAATGGCAGCACAATTGGTGAAAAAACAATGCATAGAGCGAGAGTGTGGAATTATGGAAGAAGTGGAACATATGTGACAAGGACTAAATGTGTTAAAAGATGGAGGATGTGTAATGTGCCAAGTGATCAAGGGGAAGAAAATGATAAAAGGATATCACACACCATATCAATGCCCAAGCATTTTAGAAATAGGACGAAGGTTCAATAATGTGATAGAAATGAAGAAGAAGATACGATATGGGAAAAAGCACAAAGGAATATGTTGGAAGTGCCATGTTCCAACATGCCGTGATGAATTGCATGCACCATTAGGAAAAGAGAAGCAATGTGAATGGGAAGATATTGTGATCCCATTGGCATATATGATATGGGAAAATGAGGAAATATGAAAGACAGCAGAGGAATGGTTTGAAATAGTATGGCCAAGTATGGAAGGATTTGTAATGTGGCTGATTGAGGAACCATTGGAGGGACGATATAGTATGGGAATGGATTTGTTGATATGGTATGTAGAAGAATGGAAAAGAAGATAGTATAGTGAAATATGTGGTTTTGTTATCCTTTTTTAATGTATGCAAGATGTGGAGCTAATAAAAAAAGTGAGTTGGGAAGGCATATGTAAGTACAAGATATGCAATGTAAACAATAGGATATCTTACCTTCAGTCAAGTATGAACAAGACTAGAGAAAAAGATCAGTGCACATGTGCATCACATGTAAACTGAACCAAAAAGGAAAGTATAAGATTAGTACTACAAATGGGCCATATTCCAACACACCCTCTCAGTCTGAGCATAGATAGAGTCCATGAATAAGTTTCTGGTATCTGATGCAAGCAAGTGATTTTGTAAAACCATTCACAAGCATGTGTAAAGTCTGTCTGTACTGTATTAAAAGTGGATTATTTTCAAGAAGGTCATTTATGAAATGCAGCCCAAAACAGAATGGTAACCATCATGGTCACTTGTGTAGCTTGCATCTGCATACCCCATGAGTATGTTGGGGTCACAGCCACTGTTACATTTTTTTTTCTTTCTACAATGTCCTCTTGTTCTCTATTGTACATCCTTATGCCATATTCCCATTGATATTCTGCAGGTGGTACAAATATTATCTTCTTTGTTCTTGGGATGTCTCAACTTATTTTTTATTCTCTTTGATTGATTGTCTTTTTCTTATTGAACAATAACCTTCATAACTGCCTCTCTTATGATAGCAATCTTTACCCTTCTTTTATCACAGTCCTCAGTGTTCCATTTTCTCTTGAGCAGAACACTTATATACCTATTTCATGTACTGTAGTTCTCTATTCTGAATCTCCATATAAACTATATACCCATTCTTTGTCCTTGAGTGATTCTCAAGTTCTGTGTGATCCCTTATTTTTGTCACTTATTCTTTATCTCAGTTCAAACTTAGCTAGCCAGAACAGACTTTATGGGATCTCTTTGTGTGCATCTGCCTCTCCAGTGTTAAGTTGAACACTCTTTCAAGTATGCTTAGCATAACAAAAGATTTAGAGTCTCCCCTAGCCCCTTCTTTGAATGACAACAGACAATTGTCACCCATGGACACACCAGAACCTAGTAATACTATGTTAGAAAGAATCTCCAGATATTCATCCTCTACAAACCCAGACCCTTGGAAGTTCACCTTTTGCCCAAAGTTATCAGTGTAACACTTAGTGTGCTCAAGAGGGCATTTGACTTAACTCTAGAGAGGTGGATGCTCACAAAGAGGTACCACAGCATCTCTCCAAGCTAGCTAAGTGTGAACCAAAGACAGAGGATGAAGGATGATGGCGAGAATCATATAACAATGAGGAAGTGTGTTGGAGATGATGAAAAGGTGCCAAGGACTAGGATGAAAGATATGATGGATATTGTAGACTGAGGATGAAGGATATTGACTGGAAAGTTGGGAGACTTGAGGATCAATGTCAAGGAGATGCCTAGGACCTGAGAATCACTTGAGGACAAAGAATTGGCAGCACTTGGTGCATAGATTCAGTGTAAGGAACTAAAGTACAGATGATCTGGTATATAAGTGTTCTAAGCATGAGAGAATGGAATACTATGGAATGCTATGAAACAGGGGAATACAATGCTGTCATGAGAGAGACGACTGTGGAGTTAATCATCCAATGAGAGATCAAAATAAAGAAGATAAAAAGAGGAGACTGTGGAGTTGAGTCATCTACCTTGCAATAGAAATGGTCACATGGGTGAGACGTCAGGAAGAGAAAGGTGAGATGACAAGACAACAGTCCTGATGGCTATCCAGACAAAAGAACAAGTCTGTGTTATGTGGTGTACTTTTGCCCCTATGATTTTCCTTATGCAGATCACGTGACTACAAACATATGGATGATATGTGCTTGAAGGCCTATGCCAGGCTAGACCGTAAGTGCATGCTCTTAACCCTATGCTCTAGACCTATGATGTCATGGCCCCAGTTGCCATAACTACTGGGCTGGATCCCACTTTAATCATTCACTATCTTGTACCCTATGACGTCATGCCTCACCAATCATGCATTCCTCCACTTCCTACCACTTCAACTGTACACTACATTTTAGTCCTCTGATCCTAGATAATCCTAGAGGCTATGCTTATCTCTGTAGGGCTCAGGGAATTACCATACATAGATATATTAGAGTACAAATAGATACAAACCTATAGACAGTATATAAACCTCCAGAGTCCACCTGGAACACCAGTCTGGTTCTCTTGGGTATTCCTCTATAGCACCCTGACCAAGGTCTTATTCCCCCTCCCCTTTCCTTAAGTCTACACAGTCTAGTGCGACCTGAAGTAGCTTGATGCTATAGGGTTGTTTCATTAGAACCAGACTTATCTGACACTTCACCTCACACTTCTTACGTATGCAAGCCGCCAAACATTACTGGTGCACCCTACGATGATGTACAGCAACCGTACCACTCTGTCTGCCAGCAGTATGTACTATGGGAGAGCTCTTAACTGAGTTACTCAATATGGAAGGACCCTGAGAACTAACAGCTAAGTTTATCAGTGTCCATCACCTTCCATCGGTCCCTGTTCCCCTTTATTTCCACTGAAACACAACGACCGGGCACAGAGTGCTCAAGGGATCCCTGACGCTATTGGGAAGATAGGCTGAGCCTATATGCTTCTCACCAGATCATAGATCCTTGGGATCCATACAACAACTACGAGCGGGAAGCCTATATATATATATATATATATAATTAATTCTGTCTGCACTGTACACCACTGTGCACTATTGTACACACTGTCAGATGTAGCCACTGTGATGTAATGTGACTGTGTGACGAGCTGTACCTACTGTAACTATGTGACAGTGTGACTCTGTTGGCATGTGGATGCTGTCATATGGCTGTCACATGCTGTCACTCACTGTCACTGGGCTAAATGCTGTCATAGTGTGTGAACTCTGTTCCCAAAATGACAATTTGCTGATGTAGTAGATGTAAGTGGAGGGCCTGCAGGAAAATTTAAAACTATTGGGGGGCAGACAGGGAGGCCTGTAGACAGGTGTAGGTGTTGGAGAACTGTCGACCTGCAGGCCCACAGTGAATGACAGGGGAGGTCCTGATAATCACATCACAGCATCAAGGAGGCCCACAGAAGGTGTAGTAAATCACATGAGGGGGCCTGTAGAGGTATGGTAGATCTAAGTGGAGGGCTTGCAGGGAAATTTAAAACTATTGGGGGCAGACAGAGAGGCCAGTAGACAGATGTAGGCATTGGGGAACTATCGACCTACAGACCCACAGTGAATGAAAGGGGAGGTCTTGATAATCAAGTCTCAGTATTGAGGAGGCCTGTGGAAGGTGCAGTTAATCACATGAGGGGGCCTGTGGAGGTATGATAGATCTAAGTGAAGGGCCCAAGGGAATACTGCAGCAGGCTTGTGGAGAATGAGTTGTAGAAGAGGGGGAATTGGGTGGGCCCATGTGGTACTGTAGGGTGCATTGTACATGACATGAACAGGCCCATGCAAGTAAGAAAATAGGCAGGGCAGAGCTGGACGGGCCCTCAAAGGTTGCAGAGATGTACATCTTATTTGAAAGGGGAGGCCTGCCCTCACCTATGATAGAAATGTCGAATAGACAAGTGGGCCTGTGGAAGAGCATAGTACAATATACGAACAGGCCTGAGAAAGCCCATCAATTTGCTCAGTAGGGCTGAATGGGCAAAAACATGCTATGGAAGTGTGTACATCAGCAAACCCCTACTTTTCACACAGTCATTACAGCACTGACAGAATATCACAGCATGTCACAGTGTGACATGGCAACTGAGCCACAGTGTCACACTGTTACAGCATGGCCACAGCATGTCACAGTGTAACATAGCAACTGAGCCACAGTGTGATAGTGTTACAGCAGGGCCATAGCAATATCACATGGTCACATCACATAACACAGGCACTGGCTGACAAGCACTACAGAGATTGACAGCGCTACATCCATAACTAGGGTAGATAGTCTAATAAAATGTAGTAATAGCTTCCTAATGTGCATGGACTCAGAGAAATCTCACGCGAACAGACCACGTGATTGGTAATGTTCAAATTCTGTTTCAATTACAAATCACACCTTGCTACTACACACCCACTGTCCCAGCCCTTGGCCTCACCGTGCACCTGACCACACCCCTACTCCCTTTGCACCGTCATCTCCCAGCCATGTGCTCTCTATCTACATACCCACCAACACTACAGCTACCATTGCCACCACCATACTGCAATGACATGCCATGACAACGAGTGGCTGAAGCATGCAAGGGCAAGAATGGTGGAGCTGCAATAGGTATGCATGCTGCCATCACTACACAACGAGGGTGGTGCACTAACCCACTGTAGCCCATGACGATGACGATGACATGGCATCCGCCACCACCAAGACAGCGACCCAACAGTGCACAGTACACCCATCACCCACTAGAGCATGGCTCACCCACCACCCATCACCCACAGGATGACGAGGAGGCAAGGGAGTGCAACAGTGCACCTGCCACCCACCAGGACGATGTGCAGGAGGCCCAACCTTGCATGGCACCACCATCACCCACAGAGGCGGGGGAGTGCAACAGCACACCTGTTACCCACCAGGACGACATGTGGGGGGTGCAAACCCACAGGGCACCACCATCACCCACAGGACAACAAGGAGGGCAGGGTAGTGCAATAGCGCGTCCACCACCCACCAGGACAACGTGCAGGAGGCACAACTGTGCACAGTACATCCTCCCCCACCCACAGGCCCACTAGGATAACACATGGGGGGCACAACAGCACAGCACACCACCCAGCAGATGATGAGGGAGGTAGGAAGAGTGCAACAGTGTATCTACCACCTGCCAGGATGATGCACAGGAGGTGCAACTGCACATAGTACATTCCCCACCCACAGGACAACGAGAAGCACAGGGGAGTGCAATGGCACATCCACCACACATGGAGGTCACAATGGCACACACACTACATGCACCCACCCACCAGACACTGAGAGGGTAGGGGCAGTGTAAGGGGACCGACAGGGTCCCCCTATTCTACTTAACTACTGACAAGCGCACACATGTAGTGTGCACTTATGTAATGGTTACCGTAGTTAGCCATTTGACACTTGATGTCAAATGGCTGTAGTATAAAGGGCGAGTAG
>JBBPTV010000518.1:0-20083 GCA_038094275.1 Tubosaeta brunneosetosa | reverse complement strand
GCATTGCATAGAATTCAGCAGGGCTAGAAACCCCATGACATGCTGTCTAGATGAAGAGGGAATAGCGCGCAAGTAGAATGTTGTTAGTCCACTCAGGTTGAGTGAATACCATGGTAATGGAGTGCGAGTGAGTCTCAGTGTATGGAGAAATGGAACACTGGTTTTCGAAGTCCACTTGAATGATTGGGTACCAGTCCCTTTGATATCCAGGATCTGCAAACGTGGAGTATATAGCGATAGCTTTTCGGAGGGGAGAGCCCTACGGAGCTCTTCGATTCGTTCTGAATGATGGAGTACTTTTCCCACGACGATCGACCACCAGGAACTCGGTCTCGAGGGATTGAAGGAGATGCATATCTTCAATGATGCATGTTTTGACCTGGCCAGTAGCTCTTCTGTCCAGCGCAGCGATACAGTGAAGCGGTAAGCCCAAAGCGCTGGACAGTCCAAAGCAACGTTGCGCCAACGACGACAAACGTGTGGACCCATTGAGGTACACGAAAAACATGGCAGTTGTGGTTCTCATGATAGTTGTATGCACCAAGGGTGAAAATGTCTGCAAGAATCTCGGGTGGAAGGCGAAAAATGGTCTTCTGAGCACGGAGGTTGGACAGTGATGTCGACTGTAAGTTATTGATCTCTTCATCGATCTGTGCTGGGGTCACGGTCGCCATGCGTTGTTTGCTTGGCACTGCCAGCGGACGTTGAGTCACCTGAAGGACCGGTTACGGAGTCAGCGTTCATACTTCAAGTCAAGTCCAGACACGGACGTTCAGAGGCTCCAAAGTCAAATGGCATGTGACATGTGATGCGTGACGTAGCCCGCCGTAGCTGGATGTCTCTCTCAATAGTACATAAATTACATTCCGAAAAAACGTCCGGCCGTAGTATGACTATATGGCAGACAGGACGGAAACAAATGATTCGCAGACGACCACAGAATCCAGAATGATGTACATTGTACCCTGATGCGGCAGTACCGAATTATCGGTTAATGAAAATACCAACTTGGGAACTCTCTGCGTGTTGCTCACCTTCTGGAGGCGATACGCTCGGCCGGTGCACCAATGCTTGGTAGGCCATGCGAGGCACATCGATATCTGCGCCACAGCTTCATTGGTATTGTGCCTGTCGTTATCTTGATCATTATATACAATCCTGACTCTCGACCACCGCACGTTGTCAGTGCTCCTCGTTAACTTTTCCATTTGTATATACACCTTGTGGTGAGACAGCCTCATTAGCATCGTTGATCCATTTCGAAGAAACCTACCCATACCATGTCAAATGCGTTCAACCCTCAAGACCATCTGACTTGCATCTAATAGTACTCGCCCCTTGATCTCGGAACAATGGCGTCAAAGGGGAGAAATCCCTCTTCTTCGTCTTCCAAGTCCGGTTGAATATCACCACATTCGATCATAATGAGCCGCACACGAGGCGCTTCACGCGTAGACAATGCGTCCAGAAGCGAGTCTTCCGAGACAACGTTCCACACTGACTGATCGTCCCCCGGTTCAAACTTGATATGATAAAGCTCCAAGGTTTCCAATGACGGTATATACGTGTGAGCTGGAGTTGGAGTGCCGTCATCAGTCCCACTCGCAGCCTCCACTGGCTCGTCGGAAGGATGGGCGAGAAAGGGAACCAGGTTCGGCATGATACCTTCACCGAGCCTCAAGTGCCGTAACCCATGAAGATGGCCTAACAATTTCTCCCAAAAGTTGGACGAGAATGGCGGGTTGACGAAATGAAGCGTCTGAATGTGGGTCAAAGGGAGTGAAAGGCAGAGATCGTTCATCAAGCTATCCCTATCGTTGGTCGTCATCGATTGCTCTGTTTGAACAAGGACCACGAGAGGCGCAATACATTTTCGCGGTGGGTACGCCCACGCCAGAGGTTCGCAATCACTGTGTTCCGACAGACCCAAAGTAAATGCCGATTCGTCCAGATGCGAAGGGAAACGAAGGGTCAACGAGCGAGTTGTCCTGCTAAACGACGATACATCCTCGGATTGCTTGAACCTCTGTGCAAAAGCCGGGGGGATTTGGGCATAATCTTCGATGGAGGAACCGTCTTCAAATCGAAATTCTAGCCTGACTTCCGTTTTCAGCGGGAAGTTTATGCGGGATAGCAGCGCTACAACTGTCGAAACTGGTTCTCGAACGAAAAGACGAGCGAGGAAGGGTAAGGTGATGTTCGGGGAAAGATTGAACGCTCCACTGGAGAGAATATCCCCGAAACCAACAAGAGCGTGCTCGATATGTAAGACTTCGAGGCCGTGCATACGAGTCAACGTGACCAGAAATTCCACAACGTTCTGTTGGAATGGTGCAGGAACGCAGCATAGGAGAAGTGTCGTTAGTCCGCTCACGTTGAGCGTATGCCATAGCAGCGGACAACGAGTGAGCTTTAGTATACGGAGTGGTGGAATGCCCCCGTCATCAATCGTTGAAGTCCACTCGGGTGGCTGACTCCAGTGTCCGTCGATTTCCAGGACCTGTAAACGGGGAGCACGAAAGGAAAGGTTTGGTGGGAGAACCGCGCGTGGGGCATGTACGACGAGCTCCTGGATTCGCTCTTCATGGTTGAACAGCTTCTCCACGAGACCCAAGCACCAGGATCTGGGTCTCGAGAAATCAAAGTAGATGGGTATTTTCAACGAAGCCTGTTTAGACCTAGCCAATAACTCGTTTGTCCAGCGTGACGATACGAGAAAGTGGTATGACCAAAGCGGAGGGCAGTTCAGAGCAACATTGCGCCAATGACGGCAAACGTATGATACGTTAACCCAACGAGGAACACAGGACGCGTAGTGATCACCGTGTTGGTAGTAGCTGTGCGCAGCATGGACAAATATATTTTCCAGACTTTCGGGTGGAAGGCGAAAGATGGGCAAGAATGAATTCTTTTGAGCATAGAGGTGGGACAAGGAGACTAAGTGCTCGTCGATCTGTTTGTCGGTCAGTGCCTCAGTCGTCATACTCTTCACGTCGCGAAAATGTCTAGGCGTCAGTCTCCGTATATTAACATAGCATCCAATTATCGACTTACTAGACACCGACGAGCGATTGTGTTGCAATTATTAAGGTAGGCGGCCTTCCAGACGGGTCGCTTGGCTGAAGTTTTCACTGGATGCGCAAAGGTCGTGGTAGGTCGTAATCATGCAGGGTTGCTTAGCCAACCTGTTTTGTTGTCTCCCGTCAAAGTGACGATATTCAGATGAGATAGCATGTACTTCAATGTAGTCAATCAAGTAACCGGTGTCAATGTCAACCGTGTCGATTTGCTTCCTTCTGGCAATGGCAAATATTTATGCGCTATGGTGAGTCGGAGACGGAGTGTTTAGTAGTAGGCTATCCCATGATGAATTGCGACGTTTGAGCTTGAATGATGGCCTGATGCCCAACTTGGCTTCTTTGCTCGCTCACCTTTCTGGTACAGAATCTACAGATGAGCAGGTGGAGACTGATGGATGATTGTCATGTACCCCGCTGGAGGCAGTGGAACTTCGAGTAAGAATGGCGACGGTGTTCCTTTTTGCAGCTACTTAACTTGCAAGTGGGTGGGTTTGTTGTGAGGGGTGTAATCAATATCTGGCGACGTTCAAGACAAAGGACAGCTGTGGGTCAGTGACCCCGAAGACTGTGAATGACGCGGCGAAACCCCACTCAGCCGAATCGTTGGATAGTTACCTCGCCGAGTTCACGCCAAAGGGTTCGGGAGAACCATGATTCTCGACCCATTTTTCAATGAAAAACCATCCCTCGTCAGAAAACACACGAGCTAAGCATTATCAGATCGTCTGAAACTATCACATAATTACAGGACATCGCACTGATCGAGCATTCGCCATCCGCCCCAAAAGCCTAATCTAGCTCATCCCAAACGGCGCTCCGAGACCAAACGGCTGTATGCCCGGCATAGCATGCGGATCGATCTGCACCGGCATTGGCATCGGCTGAGGCCGGATCAAAGGCGACGACCCAACCACCCCAAACTCAAATTCCTACCCCCCAAACGCGTCAACGACCGGGCCCGCCAACAAGGAACGCACGCACGTCTACATGCAGACTCGGCATCCGACTCGTGTTTTGCCTCGCTGACGGCGTCTGCCTCAGCTCCCTAAAATCGTTCTTGGTGTACGTCTTTGAGAGCCCGGATATGGCGGGTGATCGCAACAACGCCGTCGGCGGCGAGAGGGCCACCAGTCCCAGCACGTCTCGATCCCGTCCCGGCGGGAGCGACCGTGTTTTCCGAGCGGGCGTGCACGGCACTGGTGCCGGCGGACGTAGTACCTCCCCCAGCGCATGAATCGACATCACCAGCGGGCAAACTGGGATCAGCGTCGTTGGTATCGACGAATCGGGAAGTGGGGTCAGTTTGCCTTTGATGGCCTTAAGGGAGGGGTACATGTCTGGCAATACCCCGTTCTGAAAGACCTCGCAGAGCTTGTCCCATTTGTCCCAGGAGAGGCCGTGGAGATCGGACGGACCAGGGAGCCTATCGCAGAGCCAGTCGAGCGCTCGGACAACACTCTGGACGTCCAGCGAGTCGAAACTGTTCCCAGACCCCGCTATACACGAGAGGCAGTGCCCAAACTCCCATAACAACCGATCTAGGGCAAGCTCTGCCTCGCTGATGCTGGAGAGCATGGCTCGTACGATGTCGAACGTTTCGCCTATACCGATGCCCAGGTCCGTTACAGAGATGCCACGAATCAACGTTAGAGCAATTGAGAGCCTGAAAGTTGGATCAACGAGTTGAGAAGAGGATGCGAGAGTCTGCGCGGCTTGCAAGAGATACATCGAATGTAGGCGGGCACTTAGCATAGAAGTGATGGTATCCATAACAGCACGGCTCGCCTCGGGCGTGGTGCAAATGGTAGCCAGGCACATCCCAGAATGCTCGGACGATGTGTCCATGAGTCTGGCAATGAACTGTAGGGAAAGGTTGGTCTCGTATTGTGTGACAGTATGGTGGGGATCTCGCATGCATCCAAGGCGCATAGCAACGTCGGACATGTACTTGCATTCCTCTGTTAGTAGCCATTCGCCGATGTTAAGGGTCCCTTTATCTAAAGAAACAAGTCGATCGAAGAAGTCCAGTTTGGTGTCGACATCTAGGGCGCGGAAGAATGTACCAAGATCGTTGAGAATGAGAGGTAGGACAGATAGTATCCATCTCGAGTTGGATTCTGCCGCTTCCGGAGCAATACTAGGTAGGAGGTGCCCGACGAGGGTATACGCCTGTCGAATACGATGGGTTGGATCCGTGTCGTCCATTCGGAGGCCACACTCGAAAAGTGCACGAAGGAAGAGTGCAGGTCCTCGCCTTGGGGAGTCAATGCCCCGTAACTCGGCTAGCCTGCGAAGAACAGATGCACAGGTTCGTCGGGCACGCTTTCCTGTCAGTAAAAATGAGGGTGAAACCAGTGATTGGGATAGAACCGAGTCGGCACAGACAAAGATGTCAAGTATGGCCGCGACGATACCGCGCATGGTACGACTGGTCGTAACCGAGAGAGGCTCGAGTAGGACGACAAGAGGTAACAGCTCGTCTACGAGCAATAAAAGTTGTTCTACGATCCTTTCCTCTTGTGGTTGTGTCAGGTTGAGGAAACGAGCCTTGAGTTCCTTGCTGACAGCGCACGTCATGTCTATAACGTGAAAGACCATCCCTTGGATGCCTTCTCTCCATGCTGCATCCAGGACATTCCAATCTCCGGCTTCATCTTCTTCGAATTCGCGAAGGATGATAGCAACGGCGACTCTCAACCCACGTATACGGTCCAAGTCGAATGGTGGAGAGTCCGTTCGGACGAGTTCTTCTACCGCACCGGGTACACCGTCATCGGCTATCGTGGCTACCCTGTATAGCGCAATACGTTCCTCTTCACTGATGTATGTCAAAGAGAACGGCTGCCAGGATCGCAAGCACTTGACGAATTCTGGATTGAGATAACATCGAGGTTCGTTGACAAGGTTCAATATAATGTTTTCCGCGTGAATTCCGGACTGGGCTGGTGGATCGTTGTCTATCGTCATGCATTCCAACCTGAAGGTCATCTGGCGGAGTAAGAGGAGGTGGTTGACTATCTACGACGTCATGATCAGTGACGCTCCTGCAAACGGTCGAAAACACGAACTTCGCGATAGCCTGGAACATCCTGCCACAGTCTTAGCACTCCTAATGTCCGTTCCCGGCAGTGGTCATTGGGAAGGCTATCTGACCAAGCATAGACCGCTAGAACAGATGCGACGCCAATGTAAGCTCTCACAAACCCAAGAAAATCCGCATGCGATATAGCCGTTGCTGGTGGATCTAACAATGATTCAAGTGGGGTTTCACCGCGAGGTGGACCATCCTGCACATTTGCCCACAGATTGCCATGCAATATCATGCAGCTCAACCAGATGCCAAATGGTTTCTCTTCGGTGCCCACTTCCTTCAGAAACCTGCTGGCGTCCGTAAAGTTGCCCTCCGGGTTCGATAGCGCGTCTTCGAAGACTTGCCAATCCCGTAGTCGAGCTGTCAGGCGTCGAGCACCCTTTTTAACCTCTCGTCCTGCGGTAGGTAATGACTCGACGGATCTGAGTATATCCTTGAACGACTCCACGTTGAACAGCTCCGAGATATGAGGGTTGGTCGCCGCGTCTAGCAAAGTATATATCGTGTCCTCGTCGTTTAGGTTAGAAACATCAAATACGTTTCCCAGATCGATCGATTGCTAAACAAGGGTTAGCGCGCAGATATGGTTGTATGCAGGAAGCACGAACCATGAGTAACTGTGCAAATTGGGGATTTTGTGAGGCAGAACGGCATAATATCCCGGACACAAGATAGGCCTGAGTGTCATCCTACTTGCGGGAACATCGTCAGCCAAAGAAGATACCTTTCAAGTAAATTTCCGCAGACCATGGGACCAAGGGCATCTACGATCTTGTCTGCGAACCGTTGTAGAGATTCAATTGAAACATCCTCGGCTACCGGACGGCTCAAACAACGAAACGCCGAGTCCAAATCAATATCGAGGTCCTCTTCGTTCAAGTCGGAGTATAGATGAGGAAATTCGGGAAGATCCCAATCGTCATTGGGCGGCTTCAAACAAAACATGAGGCGAATAACGAGATTGAGCGAGGGTGCATTGGGAATCAAAGCGAGGAGTTGTCTCGCCAGACAAGTTGGATCGGACCCATTCGCGAGATCCAGCGCGGGCGAAAGGGAGACGGGATCAGGAAGCTGTAGTAGCCCTGGCGTGTACGACGTCTCAGCGACCGCGTCCGTGACGACTTCCCCATAGATGGCCATAGACACGCATTCAAAATCCCCGCGCACGATGACGAGTCGCGTCCCAAACTAGATGATTGTCAGCACGACTGGCAGACGAACAAGGATAAAACATACATCGGCGCCCATGTCGATCGGAAACTCGGACTGCCCGCCCGAGTAGGCAATCACGGTCGGAATGAGCGCATTGGGCGCCTTGAGCTTGTGTTTCCCGTCTTGTGAGCCTGGCACAGGGTGCGCGTTGAAGTAGACGTCCATAAAGAATGAACCTGGCTCCGTGCGCCTACAAACGACATCAGTCTCGGCGCGACACAGCTCACTGGACACCCACGCGACCACATCTGGACAGTTTGCAAACGGTTTCGTGCCGGTTGGGAATATCCGGACAGCCTGAACCCTGCATGGCGACGAAAACCGAATGGCAGCCAAGTTAGAAGGTCCGAGTGGCTTCAAGTGACACCATTGCAGTAGCATTGGGCACTACCGTCGTCGTCGTCGTCGTCGGCGATGACGAGGATGTGTATCACGTGCCGTTATATTGGTTATTTGTGCATGTTTTGCCCTTGAGACTAAGTAGCTTGACTTGACGCCAGCAACGCCCTGCCGATACCTTTGAGCAAGTCACCACCATGAGTTCCCCGCCCACCATCAAGCTCCCGCAGCTCTCCCTAACCCACCAGAGTACCGCCCTCAAGGGCCGCAATAGACGTGGCAGCCTCGTCAAGGTGGAGGAAGTCGGGGGACGGGTCGAAGAACTGCTCGATAGAAGTGCGTATGTGAATATCAACGCCAACTGGGTCAATGCAAAAGGTGGGCGCGCATGTGGACAAGTGTGTCTTGGTGCTCACGTTGTGTTTCAGGCGCATGGCTGATTCACGTCGTTCTCGTCTTCACGGGCAAAATCATCATCGACACCATCCCCGGCATGACGCAGCAGATGAGTTGGACCCTCGTCAACCTGATTTACCTTGCAGTAGGTGCACAAATTTTTCTTTTTGATCAGCTACTCAGGCGCGGTGCGCGTTAGTTGTCATACCTCATGTTCCATTGGGTTACGGGCATCCCATTCGACAACGACCTACATGCCGGGGCTTACGACGACCTCACACTCTGGGAACAAATCGATGACGGTGCACAGTATACCCCCGCAAGGAAGTGGCTGATTACCGCTCCGATATTACTGTGCGTGTTCTCCATAGCCCTCGTGTGGCGGATTTGTGACAAATGCATCTAGTTTCCTCGCCTCAACACATTATACAAACTATGACCCTTGGCTGTTTGCCATCAACCTCACAGCCCTCATTGTCTTTGCCATCATTCCCAAGCTCCCTCAGGTACGTCAGTTCAGGCCCATCCGCACGTTCGTTGACATCTTTGCAGCTCCACCGACAACGTGTGAGATTTATGGCAGAGGATGGATCTGGAATGGCTACTCCCGTTACACCTCATTTCCCTCAAAGTGAGCGACCCAAGCAGATTCACTCCTTGAACATCACCGAAGGGCACTTCAAATAGCAACGTAATTTGATTGTTACTACTTACAACTTGACATTAGACACTGTCATGGTGCACCTCTCTGAACTAAACCTAGTCCATTCTCTATCGGAATGCACCTCGCAACGCTACTTCCCCAGTTGATGGTGTACATATCGGGGTTGTAATGCAATTGTAGCTGCCACGGATCTCTTCACGCCGACTCTGTCACAGGCACTGACACGTCTTTATATAGTGTAAGACGCATTCTAATTCCAACAGTTATGTGAGTCATTTGCGACGATAACCCGGAAATCTACGCACAAGTTCCGGAGAAGCATCAAAATGGTAACTTTTCCAACGGCAGGCAAATAAATGGATGCCTAAAAGGTACCAGCAGTCCACGTGAGTGCTGCGCTTTTTCCTCGTGTGGCCGACACACCTTTTCTCTGACGTCTCTCTCAAAGTTTTTGTCGGCAGCCACGTTTACGGCGATGCAGCCTTCTTTCAGCCATTCTGTCTTGACCTTGTATTCAGCGGATGGGACAGCTGAAATGACGACGTCTGAGAGCCCGAGGCATTCTTGCAAAGACAGTTGACTTGGGTGCGCAGCGTGGTGAGGAAGGTACTTCCGAGTAGCTTCCCCCGAGGTGCGAGGTCGCTTGGTATATTCCTACCGGACGGTAAGCACCCCACCGACACATCCCTGAGTCAAGACCCACCTGGATGGAGTCGATATCGACGGAAAACACGCGTGCGCCGTCGTTGGCTAATAACGCTGCCAGCGGCCTACCAACGACCTCGGATCTAGGAACATGCTGTGCGTGAGTCCTTTTATTCAGGGGCAATGAAGTGTTGGGTGTTCTCACCGATTAATGACGGTCACCGTCTTTCCGTATGCGCGATCACCGTACGCGAGGAGTCTGTTGTAGACTCCGATATATTCCAGACATTTGACTACCCCCAGAGGTGTACACGGGAGGATGGACTTGACCATGCCAGGCGGGGGCACATCATCTTTGACGAGAGCATGCGGTGCGGTCGATGAGGCGGACGACGTGAGAGACAAAGGTTCTATAAATCGAATGCTGATGAAGTCGACATGAGCTAAAACACTGCGGAACGGGTGAGGATCGCACTTGTGGTACAGATTGTAGTGAAACTTGAAATGAAGGCCCTCTACATCTTTCAGGGGTGACACAATCTCGACATGCCCATGAACAAGCAGCAGCACACGAAGGCTGGCGGACGTACTTGTTGTAAATAGTGATCCTTCGTCCGCTCCGTGTCAGACTGGACTAATAGTCGACGGATAAACCCACCTGCTGTCCGCCATAGATTGGGTAATAGACCTACGTTACCGTCAACGCAGCACCCAGCAAACATGAATGTGCCTACCATGATGCCGTCCACGTCGGCATCCTCGTTGGCCTCTATGATGGCCTCCTCGACGCCCTCCCCATCCGCGCGCTCGGCGCTCTCGGCCGAACCGACCTGTTTGAGGACGAACCGCACACCGAGCTCGTCGCATTGCTTCCTGGTGAAGTCGGCATAAAACTTGCTCGGAGCAGCTGGGGTGCCCAGGATCCCGACGAGCGTCGGGGGGCGTTGCGATCGGGCCAAGAGACGCTTGACCTCGTCCCGAAAGGTGTCTGCGACGAGGTCTGCCTTGAGGAGGATGCCTTTGCCGGTAGCGTCCTGGGCCATCTGAGTGGTTGTAGACCAAGTGCGTCGCGGACGGACTCGGAGTCAGGTCGATGTGGCTTCGTTCCGTTGGTGATCGTGTGCCGATCATAGTCACGTGGAAGAAGATGGACACAAGGAAAGAAAAAAAAAAAACTGATCAGCCTGATATAAACACGCAGTCTATACATGGGTGCATTCTGATATTAAGAGCAAAAGAAAGAACCCATTGCCGGGATGAATAAACGGATATTGGCACAACTTCTTCATGCTCCATGCGCATCGCCATTGACGAGATCCTGTCGGCGCGAGCCCGCATCGGCCCAGTTGGTGCTGTCCTCGTCGTCCTCGTCCTCGTCCATCAACGTCGCAGCGCGCTGTCATGGCATCAGTAAGTCGACTCACCACCGCCACCGTATCCATACCTTCATCGCCTCGGCCTCATTCGAGTAATGCCGCCCGCGTGCTCTCACAAATGCGGCATGCTTGGCCGCAGCTACAACCCCCGATCAGCACCCCATCTCCACCTGCACGAACACACACGTACCCTCTTCGTCCATCTCCTCCCCCTCGATTTCCTCCCCCTGCTCCGGACTGTGCGCCCGGATCTCACCCCGCGCTTCGCTCGGGAGGTTAAACGACGTACTGCGGCTCGACGCCGCGCTCCCCGAGCGTCCCGACGACGTGCGCCCCACGCTCGACAGCGACGCGCGGCGCGAGGACGGACCCGACGCCATCCCACTCGTCGGCGATTCCGCCCGCGGGCCAAAACTGCTCGGGGAGCCCGCACGCGCGCCGAGCAGCAGGTCGGGGATGTCTGCGCGGGCGTCAATTCAGCCGTCCGCAGAGCGTGCGCGCGACGTACCACCCTCGACCTCGTCCGTCTCGGCGTTGTACCGGACGTAGGGCGTCTTGGGCTCGGTGATCTTCATCAGGCTGTCTTTCTGGATCTCGGTCAGGGCGATGTTGGCTTCGTCCCATTGGAGGCTGCTGTGTGGACACGGGTGAGTGACACGTCGAGGAGAAGCCGAGATGGGCCCACTGTTGCTGTTGTCCGCCTGGCTGTGGGAGGGCGTTCTTGAGTATGCCCTTGGGCTTTGGCTGTGACGCTGAGCGGGGAAGCGGGGAGAGATGTGGAGGGTCCTGGATGATCTCTACGGTAGACATTGGCGACGAACAAGGCGACTACAGCACGTATGGGTCAGTGCTAACCATGCAGAGCTTCGCTACCGGAACCCCTCTGAATCAGCATCTCCAACATCGGTCCGTGAGACTAACATGCCTTTTCTGGTGTTGCGCCGCGGAGAGGGTCGCATTAACGTGGGACAAGTGGACGAACACAACTAGTAGTGTACACGACAGAACCAGACCAGGATTAGAACAACCCATTCATGAGCCGTAGCCCAACACTCTCAGGTTCTTGCCTTGCCATCTCGATAATACTCAGCAGCTTCTTGATACCGACTAATAACGGTACTGTCGGCGACTCTGCCTCAGAAGCGTTTCGGGGGAACCCGGCACTAGACAGCTGATGGAGGGTTGCGCGGAGTTCGGATTCTTCAGCAAATAGCTCAACGGATCTGAGAACGATTTCTAGCTGTGCCAGGTGCGATATGGGAGGCACTTTAATGGAGGTATCAAACACCTCTGAGAACCCTAGATCTGTGATATGTTGCCCCAGTGACGAAGTGGCGAGCACCAAGAGACGTCGGCCCTACAACACAAAAGGTCAGGCATATCGAACAAAGTCGGTAGATAACAATACCAACCTTGGGAGGCTTCCGTGCAATGAGTACCAGTAACGTTTGAAGAACGGCATTCGAGAATCTACTACCCAAATATGTCCAATCTGTAATCAACAAGTTAATTTCCTATTTAAATGAATTACGGCGGGCGCACCTAGCAAGCGCTCCAAGTTGTCTACAACGATGACACTCAACGGGCTCTTATAACTATCGTTGAATGTTTTCGTGATGGCAGCAATTTTTTGTGCTTCCGAAAAGCCAACCATCCGGTCGGGAGAGATGATTTTCACAAACGGGAATTCTGACCGCCATGCTATCGTAGCGGCCAGGACGGTCTTGCCAGAACCGGGTAGTCCATTTAACAGGACGCTCACCCGCGGTGTCCGCTCAGACCTGGCAACCTGGTTGATAAACAACTTCCCTTTCTCTAATATTTCCTAAAATGCATTTCAGTAGCATCCCACAGCACGAGCACTTTGCAACAAACGTGGATCTCAGAATCAAACTCGATGATTCCATTTTGAATGACGTCTTGGATTTCTTCTTCAGAAGTACCGAAAGCAGGCTTAATTTCTTCTAGCGCTTGGAAAAAGTCGTTCCGGTTTACTTTCAGATTCTCCACGTCGTCTGAAATGCCCGCAAACGTCCCAACCTTGACATGCCGATTGAATGCAAAACTTGTCGCGCTCTTGACAAACCCTTCGATTTCAGCACCAGAGTAGTTCTTCATCAACTGTGCGAATTCTTTTAATTTAACGTCACTGTCCATCACCTTGTTGGTTCGCATCTTGGCGGTGTGGATACGGAGAATCTGATATCGGCCATCTGCATCAGGGAGTGAGATTTCCATGTGGACTTCGAGACGACCGGGTCGTAACAATGCCTCGTCGATCAGGTCCGGCCTGTTTGTCATACCAATGATAAGGATGTTGTTCAGTCTATCGACTCCATCTATCTGTATAATCGAATAAGCACACTTTGAGCGCAAAACGCGACACAGTATACCTTTGACAGAAACTGGTTGACAACAGTGTCGGCAACGCCAGTCCCACTGTTTGTTGTACCACGTTGCTTGAAGAGGGCATCCAGCTCATCGAAAATGATAATATGTAACCCACTATCGTCACCTTTCTCCTTGTACTACAATATCGTTTAGCGACGATGTAGACTGCGGTGTACGGACACTTGCCTCTTTCTCAGCATCCTCGAAAAGCTTGCGGATATTCTCTTCGGAAGCTCCCACAAATTTACTCAGAATTTCTGGTCCATTCACAACTTTGGGCTCTCTGGCATTCAACATCTTGCCAATTTGACGTGCGATCAGAGTTTTGCCCGTCCCAGGAGGTCCATGTAGTAGAATACCTATAAAACGCCGTCATCAGGCGATCTGGCGCGCTCGAGGTAAATGGCAACCTTTGACGTGCTGGATACCAAGCTTTTCGACAAGAGCTGGAGGGAAGACGCGCGACGCAAACGCGCGACGGAAGATATCATTGAACTCCTTGTCAAGACCACCGATACCCATATCCTCGAATTTGAAGTTGGGTGATATGATCGCGTTCGTGGCGGCCCTAACAGACAGGTCAATTCAATTCGTTCGATGTAGCACAGCGACTTACTTCTTTGCGCTCGCCTTGATCTTCATCGCACTACCACCCTCTTTCATGATGGTAATGTCTGTGTGCGGCATCATCACGCCCATCTCGATATGCCTCGGGTTCTTTCTCCGCCCGGCACCTTTTTGTTCGTCGGCAAGCTCGAGTATACCCAACGAGGCGACAGTGAGCCTCAACTTGTCACCTCTAAAGTCTACGGTAAGGATTCCCCCAGGCGCGAATACAAGTCCGTTGTATGCCGTCAGCAATTTTGAAATCATTTCCTCCTGATCGTATGGGACCGGATTCTCGTAGTTCTTCTTCCAAAAGCTTGCGACAAAGTCAATCGATTGGAGGAATGGTGGCGCTTCTGGATGTGGTGCTGCGGGGAGCAACTCGACGGTGACCTCGTCCCCGCTAAGGGAGAGCTCCATCCACTGCCGGAGTGACATGGAGGCTGCGACGGTTCCTGGCGCTATCGACCCGGACGAGTCGTGGCTTGAGCGACGTGAGTGGTGCGGGTCATAGGCAGCGTAAAGGCGTACCATGTCGTGACGGGGTATCTTCCTTTGACGATGACGTGGACGTGGTGCGGAAAGTCGGACGGGTGCACAACGAGACAGTTTTTGAGCGCGAGGGTCTCGTTCGGCGTGCCCACGACAGCATAGCTAGTGTACAGGGTTCATTTGGCGATGATAGAGAATGAGACGGACCTACTTTAGGTTCATGCGTGATGGTGGTGGCGGTTTGCGTTCATATGACGGTGGACGCACATGTGGCCTTAGTCCGGCTGGAACGCTGTCCGGCACGCGGTGGTACTGGCTCGGCGGTGGGTTTGACGCTGGGGAAGATCTTCCAAAGAACGAGGCCATGGGGCAAGTAGTGAGTGATTATGTCATCACGTGGCTTCGGAATCGGGTCTCTTGGCAGGAGCATTGAACTTGCTTGCTTGCAGCCCACTCAAACCGTTCAGTCTTGTGCGCTGGAGACGTTGTGCGACGATGGTCTCAATAGCAAGACTCATCGACAAGAGCTTGAGTGATTTGACGCTCGGCCCTCACTCATGTCGGCTTCTTGGGCCAACTGCACTGGTGAGTCTGCAGCCAGGTTGACCCTCAGGCGTGAACACCACCCCACAGGTCGTCCAATCTCTTATGGGCTTGCTTGCCGTACTCTCGCTCGTTTACAAAAGGCACCGGGAAACACAGAAGCGACCGTGGGGGATATGGTAACATCTCAGCTCCTCAGCTCTGCGTCGACTGAATACGCCGTAGGCTCTTTGACGTGTCCAAACAAGTGGTCGGCCAGTTGTTCTGCCATGGCCTGAACGTGCTTATATCGGATCTCGGATCACATCACTCCGCGGGGAACGCCTGCAGTTATTATTTCCTTAATATCCTCCTCGATACCACACTAGGCGAGTATTTATATTCTAACTTGACATTGGCTCTGATGCAGTCGGGACAAAGGTGTCGGAATGATTTATCTCGTATTGCATGCCTCAACTTGGTTACTTTCTGGCAAGCTTGGTATTAAAGGGCTCAAAACGGGACAGTATGGCAACCCTCCTTTGATCACATACTGGGTCCGTCAAGCCGCCGTGTATATCTTTGCTATCACGGCGATGAAGATCCTGGTGATCATGATGTTTGCCGCCTGGCCAGATATATCCATGATAGGTGACTGGCTCCTGGGCTGGACGACCGCGGGGGGAGAATCAGTGGAAGTAGTATTGTACGTATGTGTCCTGACACTTTATGCATTCTTTCACGCGATTTCCCTAGTGTCATGGGGATTTTTCCTATTTTCATGAACATTTTACAATTTTGGATCATCGACTCCATCGTCAAAGCGTCTACCACTTCTACTGCTCATCCCTCGCCTCGTAGCTCGGACGCGGAAGATCGCGAGCCTCTCTTTCATTCTCCCGACGATGACGATACCCCAGACCTCGAACATGGCCCCACGACCTCCAGGACAACATCGCATGGCGACTTTGAAACGCTCGTCGGCACAGAAGACGCCAAGACAAAGCTCTTAGTGTCCGGATCGTCTTCACCAGTGACTGTCCCCGTAACTCCTATGGTAGCTGCACATGATTACCCACCCAACAACATCGGCAGCGTGTCATCACAAGGAAGCACCAGATCCCGTCACAAGTTCAAGCAGCCGTCGTCGTCGGTGCTCGATTTGTCGATACCCTACTCGGCGCCTGCCGGGAATGTGTTTGACAAGGCGCGTAATTCCTCACGTCAAGCCTTGCTGTCAAAGTCGTCGGACGATGTTGGCGATGTAGCAGAGTTTGACGCATGGGAAAAGGGCGGTTGGGCTGGTGAACGCGTCGGTTCCAGATAGCGCCGTCCCTTGTTCATTGACATTCTCATTCACGTGTACCATAACCGATCTCATTATGCTAGTAACCATGTTCCCATCTCGTCTGGTACACGCGGCCACTTAGTGTGTGACTTTGGTTTTCTAATCACCACAGTACTTCCACTTTTCCTACTCGATTACTTTCTGGCCTACGATGGTCGGGAACGCACCTTCCGTGACCAGCGATGGTGACCCAAAGTCGACTGAAAGCAGCATCGCGTTCTCATTAGAGAACATCCTCGGCGACGACCACGACAAGCTCGAACATCCGCGATTGAAACAACAAGAACTGGACACACCCGCAGCGGAGGGCTGGGATGAGGAATCTGCGAACAGACCAACGACAGAAGGGCTCTGTGTCGAATGCGAGGGTAACTCGGTTCCCAGACAGGCGCGCTTGTTCTGACGAGATCCGTGGCAGACCAGCCCGCCCACCTGTCATGTCGAGAATGCGGAGACGACTACTGTCAAGTGTGTTTTGCCGCGCAGCATCGAAAGGGAGGTCGGAAGAAGCATTCGGTGACGCCCATCTCAGGAACCTCCAGGCGCGCTGAAAAAGCGGACAACGGTCTGGGTGGCGAGGTCAGGGCGGGCGAGGTATCTGCTCTGCCCAGCGTGGTGTGTGCGTTTCTGATGACGCGTTCACCGCCAGGTCGGTCCGGACGTCGAGATGGACGACGACGATTCGGACGCAGAGCCCGACCAGATCGCTGCGAGGCCTGCGGCAGGACCGTCCGTGGAGCTTCTCGGTGCCCAACCCGCCATTGGTACCGCCGTTGGCGAATGGTTCGTCGAACGCGCCAAGTACATTCCCCTTCGCCTCACGCTTGTCGAACGCAAATACCTCCGTCTCCTGGATGCAGCACTTCAGGTCTCGGAGTATACCGACAAGATTGATACCATCGGCTTTGGGCTCTCAAAAGCGAAGCGGATCGTCCATCAGATTCGTGAACTGTGCGCGATCCTGTCTGGCCTCGTATTGTCCGCCGACTACAAGCTTGGGCAGGATCTCTTCCTAGATCGTGACTTTCAGCGTAATGCGCAATTTTACCAGCAGATATTCGAGTTCGGACGACGGCACAAGATCATGAACCCCGATAAGATGCGCACGACGTATGGCAAGCTGATCTACCTTCTTCAGGTGAGCATAGGATGCCTCGGCGGAATCATCCAAGACAACTGTGTTGCAGGACAGCCAATCAACCGATGTGAAGGATATGCTGAGCTTTTCGTGTGTCAAGCCCATCCGGACCGTCTACACGGTGCTAGAGCAGCATGGTGCCTTGGAGCTTCTGCGCGATGACCTCGTATCTGTTGCCACGAAAGAAATCTACGCCGATAGTCGCTCCAGACGCGAAATCCAAAGAGATATCAAGAGCAAGGAGCGTGCGATCGAGACACTTGCCTCGCGTTACCAACGCGAGGGCCTCAACCAAGAACAAGTCCGTCAATGTCTCTACAGTATTGGCGACAACCACGCCTTTTTGCGGACGAATCGTGATCCCTGTGACCGCATGATTCATTACCTCAAGACGTACTTTCATCCCACGCAAGTAAAAGATCCGAAACACAGTTTGGCGATTCGGAGTGGCAGGGGTGGTGCAAGGCTCAGCCACGACCACGCCAAGCAATACGCGTACGTACAGCAAAGTCTGACCCTCTGGCGTGAGATTTTGCACGGTATGTCACCCGGTAGCGCACTGTGGAGATGTGCTCACGCCGTCTAGACATGTTCCGATTGTGGTCTCTCGCGGAGCAAGACTTGCTCTCGGAGAGTGTCCCATACCGTCTACGCGATACGGGTCAAGGTCTTAACCGAGTGCAAGCTGCCCCAAAGACGTTGCGCATGATGCACACCATTCTTCAGCGCGCTCAACAAAGCGTCGGCTCATGGGTCGGCTCGTCCGCCATCCACATGGGCGACCACAACGTCCCAAACGCGCTCATGTTCATCGGTAATCCATCGTCCTCATCGTCCCAACCATGACCGTTCTGACGTACCTTTCAAGACAAGTATTCGCAAATCTATCGCATCCTTCTCCCTATATGCAATACCCTCTCGCAAATACCCAGTCTCTCAGAAAAGCCCGCGCTGCGTTCGTACATTGAAGATGAGTTTGGGTCAGTCGAGAGCTGCGTTCGCGAGATCCTGTCGGATTTCTTCCGACACGGCTTCGACGGGTCTGGGGCGGACAACTTTTTCGATGCAGGGAGTTGTATCGACGGACGGCTGACGAGTGCATGGAATTGGTGTGCGCAATTGGAGAAGAAGCGGTATTTCCACGTGTTTTTGTTGACGGGTGCGTTTTTTGGGTTTTGGGGTCGTGTGCTGTGTACTGAGGTGTCTGCAGGGTTCATCGGCTTCGACGGCGACTGGTGACCGATGCTGTGTGTAGACTTGGATTGCTCGTTGTGGCCATAGATGCATGTGCTCCTGATGTTTGAACAATTCAGTTCTGTGGCGTAATTGTGACCGTGTGATGTCACCGCTGACGGAAAAGGTTATTAGCCCCTCTTCTCTCATCAATGGCACGACTCGCACGGGGATTCAAAGTCATAATGTTCAGCGCTTCAGTAATTGACCTACTCCATCGACATTTAGATATTCACAGCGGTCTTCCTATTGTTGCAGACGCATGACATTACTATGGCCCTTATTTCTCTCCTCTTCCTTCGTCATCAGGCGTCTAGCTAATATTTAAGTCGATGGATGCGCCTGTGCCCGAGGTCCAAGTCTGGGCCATGTTCGCATCTGCTCCTCGCTCTCCCGGGACCTGGATTCACTGTCTCACCTTCCCAATCGTCACCCTGAATCAACGGCCATATAAATGGATCCGCTAGGCCATCTGAGTTGTTTATGGTGCGGTGAACTGTCATCGTAACATGACTCTAGAGATTCGGATTGTGACCATCCACTGCTATCCGTGTCCACCAAGCTCGATTACCATATTAGCCCTTCCGAGAGGCTCAGGATGTTTCCAATCGATCCCGACGTGAATCATACGCGAGCAAAGTAACAAGTCGGAGGGAGAACTTTTGTGATGATGTTACAGAGAGGGACGGCGAAATGTGTGTCTTGACACGTAGCAAGTCAATGGCGAAGTCGAGACGCATGGCAATATCATCAGAGAGATAGATGATATTCGAAACAGAGTTCTTATAAACACAGTCGCTCACCGTTGACCCGGCAATCAATTTGCGTTGTTGGTGGTGCATAGTATCTCGAGCGCTGATTCTGGGTCTGACAGATGTAATGAGACACCAAACTTTGCGATGGACACTTTGGACATCGACCCTACCAAATTTCAGTTCGCGCCGATCTGCAACAAATCAATTACGACCACAGCGAGAGGGAGCAAATGCAAAAACACACAAGGTGCGAACGATCGCCGAAAGCGCCTGGGTAACGACGACTTTGTGGACCTGTCGGCAATTCCAGTCCAGGTAGAAGCTATCTGGAGAGAAAATGTGGTGGGGCGAGAGCGGGCCTGTTGGCAGAGAAGGTTATGAGTTGGGCTAATCGAGTTGCACAGAGGTGATGCAATGGACCTCACACGAGAGCATGCACGACAAAGTCGAAAAGCCGCCGACCCAGAACACTGGGGCTGTGTTCAACGTACCTCACAGGCTCCGCCAAGATCATGATGCTGAACGTTCAACGTCAACGTTCACTTCCAAGAGATGCACGAACTGCGATACCAATCGAATATCATTCCGTGTGCTAACAATACAACATCACCGAAACGTTACCCAGTGAGTTCGCCCGGCAGCACCCTCCCATGCTCCCATTTCATATGAACAGCAGTCGCCGTGCTCCCAAACCTCACCTGCGCATCCAGGTAGGTCGAGTTTGGCCTCTTTGACTCCGGTATCTTTTGCCTAAGAACCAGATCTTCAAGCGTCTTCATCAGCGCAGGACACTCC
>JBBPTV010000517.1:0-15843 GCA_038094275.1 Tubosaeta brunneosetosa | reverse complement strand
GCTACGCCACGGCAATCCCATATTTTCGCCGTTTGGTCCACCAGTCTACCCACAGCATGCAAGCAATTGGGTCCGAGTACAACGCGAGAATAGCCTTTTTCAGTAATTTCGTTGAGCAATCTATACGGATACGGAGGCATCTTCTCAGTCCTGGTCAAGATCCCTCGCACGTCCACACCTCCCCTCCACAAGCTGAGCCAACCCACCCGTCTGAGCCCCATTCATCCTCACGTCGAGCATCTTGTGACCCGCTCATACCTCTCGCCAATGTCGCCGAACTCTTGAAGAACCGTCGACGAGGGACGCTCTTGCTCTGGTCACGTTGAGGTAGCGATTCGTCAGGATACTGATCCGCTTGCGACTCCGGTGGTACGACGACCTATCAGAATCGTACCTTTCCTCGTTAGATTCTTCCGGCCCTGCGGTCGCGTCTTGCAGTTTGTACAGACACCGTGCGTGTTCTGCAGGTATACCGTCATGGCCATCGGAAGAACGTACGAACAGAATTGCTTACGCGCTAATCGGCGGTCCAAATCATCCATGGGAACGTCCTCCCTGTCATCCTCCACCCCCAAGTTGAGGTGCTTGCCAAGACTCTCCGACGGAACCTCGTGCATATAAATCGACGGTAAATAGCGTAGCTGTGCAAGCTGGCGCGACGCATTGAAAAGACCCTGTACTTCGTATGAAACGCCTCCTCCACCCCATCCCCGTGATAGCAATCAATGCCAATGTACAACACGCGCGGATAGGACCGGAGGAGCTCCATAACTCCGGGCACGATATCGGTAATGTAGCACAAGCCAGATGCCTCGCACTTCTTGGCGTAGTGCAGACCGCTCGTCCAGATCTCCGCCCCACCCGACGAAATCCGCTACGCCGCTGCTGTGACGAGACGAGTGCAAGCACGGGAAAACATGTAGGTCCGTGCGCACCAATCAACCCTCGTGAGCTCCTCCGCCGTCTTTGGGGTCACAGATTCAGAAAGTAGATGTACTCGTTGGTATGGAACGCGGTTACGGATTCGGGCGTTGCGCGTTTGGTCGCTGCATAGCGGGTGCGGATGAGTTGCAAACAAGCACAGGGGACGCACCAGTACCGGCACCTTGTCTAGCGTGCCGTATGCAGGGACGAGGCAGCGGTGGGATAACCGAGGCCATCTGTGTAGGATCCAATGTTCCCTAGTGGAGTACACTCGGAGAGGTACAAGAAATCACAAAAAGACCCACCGTCATAAGCCAAACGACTATGCTTGAACTCGTATGTCTACTGACAAGCGTTCATTGATAGGCTCCGTGTTTGAGCCTGTTTGAGCCGAAAACGCCCCGCACACCGTCTGCACCATCGCCCAGGTTTGCCGCGACACCCGGCGCAGATTTTCCGATTGCCCAGCATCGGTTCAAGAGTGTCTTTGCGCGTGCACGGGACGAGGCCCACCTAAAGGGAGCCTGAGCGGATCACCTGTCGTCTCGGCCACTGCCCAACCCGCTTTACCTGTCCCATCGATCCACGGTTCTCACCCCGTTCCCACCGATTCTGATGCCCTGGGTCACCAGATCCACGACGAGAACGCTCGGAGGATTGCAGATATGACTGAGGCGGAGATCGAGGCGGAGAAGGGGGCAATTCTGGAGCAGCTGGGTGAGGGGACTGGAGATTTGCTGAGACGTGTGCAAGAGGCACGACGACGGAAGAGGGAAAAACAATCGCTGGAAGAACAAGCGGAACAATCGAACGCACGCGATGATGACGTGCGTCGGATGACCAACCGTGAGCACGACATTGTATCAGCCACCCCGCACCGTTTTTCAACTGGGTTGGCCACCAAACCGGGCGTGCTTCGAGTGAAGAGTCTCGAGAATATGATAGGACAGTCGGGTGAGCTCCAGTCTTACTCTTTCGTTTACCGGCAACTCAAACGTCTAGTGCCATCGCCCTTGCTCGCAACCAGCAGCACGCATCCCTCTAGTCGGTCAGGCCGCAAGTGGCGCTTCGCAGAAGTCACCCCAGACGTCACGCATGTGTACGAATCACCGCCCAGATCTCCTAAACGAATCCTCGCATTCCCGCCCCCACCGGATACAAAAGACGACTCGATCGTGTCTCTGGGGACGTTCAACCAAAATGCAGTCCCGTTCAAGAGACGCCTTCCCGTCGAGAGTCCCACGAAGGACGCACGCCCGCTTCCAAAGTGGACGACGAGCCAGAGGAGGGTACTCCGGAGTACATCCGCCGACGGTACCTTCCAGGCGTGCCCGCAAACGATCCAAGTGTTGCGTGGATAGAAGCCTCTTCCAAAGAGCCGATGGATCCATCAGTTGATCTTCGTGGTGTCCCTCTCGGGCTACATCGTCACGCAGTAGCTAATCACGCAGGATACACCATCGACGACATTCTCCTTCTGGCTCGGTCGACCATACTAGCGCAGCGGGCTTCAATGCTGAGCATTCTCGCCAAGATCGCCAGTCGTCTCAGTCGCCAAGTGCAACGACCAAATGGCCCAGAGAAAATGCCTGCGTTTGTTGGCAAAGGGCGCGAGCTCCGAAAACGCATTCTCGCAGCTGCCACGACCAGATCGAAAGTCTCGGTGCATAGGCGGTCGAGGTCGTCTGGGAATGCCTGGTCGAGTGGGACATGACGACGAACGAACTGAGCGGCGTAGAGCTCGGTCTCGCTCCCGATATTGTGTCCTTGCTCCAGCTCGACTATTTCTTGCCTCAGATCACACACACGGAGCGCTTCCTTCTGATTCGCTCGTGCAATTGGTTGCCGTCGTTCACTGGCTTGCTCAACAATCCAACAAAGTCGCGGAGATGATTATCAATACCCCTCGCCTTGTCCCGACACGCCCGTTTCACCCAAGGAAGACACTCCGGCACCTAGTAACCCGCCTGCGCTACACTTGCTGATCACACTCGCCTCCACATCGCGTTCAAACGCTTCGTCGCCGCTCGATCCCGCAGATGCCCTTTCGTGATTCGTCGCTCTCCTTCCGCCACCTTCGCCCTATTCGTCTGCGTTTGCATCCACACTCTTGACGCTGACTCTCCAGTTTTACACGACCCTCGCTTCATATGGTTTCTATTCCCACAACGCCACCACAGCATCCCAAGTTTTTACCGCCCTTGGGTCCTTCATTCTCCCTACATCTCCGACCTCTACCTATGCTGTGAATTCATCAGAGTTCGTACAGCTTCGTGTAGCCCGGGCGTCCCTTGTGGAAGCATGGACTGTTTGTGCAATGGATCCACACGCGACGACTCCGCCTCACGAGATACTTTGGTGCCAAGTTTGTGCCTGGAGATGGGGGACAGACATTCGCAGTCAAAGGCAGGGAGTAAGGAACGAGACATCAGACTGAGAGGTCTACGTGGGGATATGGAATGCAGAGGCTGCGTGGCTCGAAGGCGCACGAATCAACGGCATCAAGGGCGGGGAGGCAGAACGAGAAGAGGAACTGCAAATTCTCAGGGGCACCTCGGTCACAGACGGGACCGAGTATGGAATCGTGCAGGATGCCCTGCAGACTCTGAGACGCCTACTTACGAGCGAGCGTGCGACGGAGGTCTCAAGCGCGAAGCAGGTTCTGGCATCGCTTGCAGGGGCGGGCAACGTCCTCGCTTCTGCGCTTGGTCTGTTTCTGGCCTGTCTTCCACCTCTGGACGACAGTGAACCGTTCTGCGCGCCTCCTTTTCCTCTCCCACTGAGCGAGCTGTCGGGTCCTTCTGCAACGCTGGTCAAGCACCCGATCTGGACTCTTCCTCCGACGCTAGGCGCTCCGTATCTGCAGGTGTATCTCCGCCCATTGATGCGCTTCATCATTCAATTCCATCGCGTGTCACCTTATATCCCTGGGACGACTCCCCGATTATGGTTTGCCCAAGCGCTCGTCTCTCTCGCCTCCTCCCAGGGGACGAAGCTGGTGCGCTCGCCATGTTCGATACATTTTCGCTCGTCACGCTGCAATTCGCTGGGGTCGATCCTGCAGAGCTGCCTCATACCATCCACATGGACGCCCCCTCCGGCCGTTTTTCGAGT
Organism: Tubosaeta brunneosetosa; assembly: GCA_038094275.1. Classification (NCBI taxonomy): domain Eukaryota; kingdom Fungi; phylum Basidiomycota; class Agaricomycetes; order Boletales; family Boletaceae; genus Tubosaeta; species Tubosaeta brunneosetosa. Next base: position 11,805 of record JBBPTV010000517.1, on the reverse strand, counting down.
ACGCGGTGCAGCCCCAAGGAGCAGCGTACGTGGCGCCGCTCCGTCAGAACTCCAAAAGTATCTCCCGGTCCTCGACGCGCCGTCTCCGTCTCCCCGACCCAGACGGGGGTCCAGACGGGGGCACGGACATGTACCCGAGCGCCGCGCTCCGTGTGTTTTCTGCGGGCCCCCCGCTCTCGCGACGTCTTGTTCGCGCAGCCGACGCACCTCTTGCGCTCGGGGACCTCGCCCGTCCTCCGCGCGCTCCCTGCGCACTGAGCCACGAGCGAGACAGACGTCGTGCGCGCGACGCTCCAGCTGGCCCTGGCGGCGTGCACGGACTGGAAGGGTGCGTGCACACTGCGGCCGAGGTCGTCTTTGCGTGCATGCGGATGTGCATGCTCGAGCACGGCGTCGGGGGCGGCGCGGAGGGCGAGGCGTTTCGGGATGCGACCGTGGCGTGGCTGATGAGGGGCCGGTCGCGGGCCACGCGTGCACGTTTGAGGAGGCGTCCGAGGCGTATCTGGGACCGACGCCGTTGTACCCGTTTTACATGGACCCGGTGGGGGTGTATGGCGCCGTGTCGTATGGGCACACGTCGTTTGGGGCCTTGGTGGCGACACCGTTGGCGAAGGGGTCTGCGGTGGACTACCGGCGGGTGTTGGGGGGATGTCGTGCGGAGCGTGCGTATCTCGATGGAAAACGTCATCTGTACGGGCGTGGCTGATGACCCACGGGAGTACCTGTACCCAATCAAGCAGAATGCGAGGATGTTGGGGACGTATGTTGAGGCACTGCCAGGCGGGGCAGGGCTGTGCAAGCACTCTTGAGACTCGTGGCGGTGCATCACGTAGCATGTACATACGGTATGGCGGAATCTCGGTGGTGAGGTGGGCGAGGCTGTGGAAGAAGAGAAGGAGGAGATGCGGGCGAAGTTGTTGCGGGCGGTGCTCGTGCGCGGAGACGTGGATGTGGTGAGGGACATGGTGCTATATCGGCAGCGTTCACAAGGGACGATGATATGGCCGCCGTCGTGCTATTAAGGTGGTGACGACGGTGGCAGCTGGGGTGAGGGTCGGCTCGGCTTTGTACGGCGGTCGATGGGGAAGGACACTATGAAGCGAGTGAAGGGATTGTTAGTTTAGATGATGTATAATCTATCAACCAATTCACAAACATTTATGCAATACACTTATGAATAACTCTAATCAATCCTGTTCCATGATCTACACTCCGCGTGCCATTTCTGGTTTCAGTGACGTCCGTCGTGCACCGGAATCGCTTCCTTGTTCCAATGCGTGGTTTTACCCACCGCATGTTGGTCGGCGAACACCTGCGCAAGATACTCCTTCAGTTCCGTGGGCGGGGGCCATGTCACCATGAAGCCAGAGTTCTCGTCCGGCTTGTTGATGACATGGAAGTGAACGTGGTCGACGCTCTGGTAGGCCACGCGTACACCACAGGAGGGGTCCTACCTGAATGATGTTGTAGTTCTCCAGTCCCTCGTCATTGGCGATTTGTTTGGCGACCGCCATCGCATCCGCGAGGTACTCGTCCGGGAGCTCGTGCATCTTGGCAGCGTGGTCTGGCCGTGCCCTGTGGGTGAGTGGGGCGCACGGAAACAGGATCGGGAACACCTACATTTGGGGATGACGAGCGCGTGGCCTTTATGAGCGGGGGGAGGGCGCGTATCTAGCGTGATGGTTGAAATTCTGACGGAGGGATGAAGAATCAGTGTGACGTACGACAGCGCTGTCTCCGCAATCTTGAAGCCGGGCGTTTCGCCTGTAAGTCAAAGGACGGTTGGGTACCGACGAAGGGAGAAGGAGGCGGGGACCTACCGTTGGCGACTTTGCAAAAGGCACAAGGACGACTCCGGGCACAGGAAGAACGGACCATTCGAAGGGCGAGCTTGGCAACCATTCGATCCACCACCCCAGCTGAGCATTCCGGATGAGCTGATAGATGATGCCCCGATCAAGACAACGACTATTCCTGATCGCACTTTTAGGAACGAACTGACGACGCTTCTATCGAGTACTCACTCGTAACCGTCGGCGGGAATATGCGCGGGGGAACGACGTTTTTTGGCAACTCCTTGAAGATGACGCGTGAGAATGGATGCTTCTGAGAAAACAAACGCCCAACTCATACCGTACGCGTCAGACATCCAAAGTAGATGTCCAGGATACCGACGTGCCACCAGCAGACACGAAGAAATACCTTCCGACACATCCTACTTCACTAGCGACGACAGTCCCCCATATCCATCGTCGACAGGTTCAACTATGCCAGCATTGACTGCTCCGCATCTCGCACAAGTCTGCAAAATCACCCTCGTCCATCCTCAACAGGTACATGCGCTCACCGTGTAGCGCAAATGACCAGTTCATCGTGGTGGAACTTTGTGACGACATCAGGATCGACACGGTGCAATTGGCCAATTTCGAGTTCTTCAGTGGGGTGTTCAAGGATCTCTCCGTCAGCATCGCAAAGACGTACACTGGTGCCAACGAGGGACCTCTGGGACGTATCGTGCAAGGAACGTCAAAGGCGTTCAGGTGTGCACCTTTTTTTAGTTTGTAAATTTTCTGCTCATGGAAGACAGTCGTTTCATCCACCGACGTCACTCCATGATTTCTATCGATATATCCGAATCGACTTTCACTCGCGCTATGGTCATGAATATTATTGTCCCGTCTCCCTCCTTCGCGTACTATACGGACTCACGCATCTATAAGGATGGAAATGGGATACTTGGCTGGCCGAGAGCCACGCACGGTTAAAGGATGCATCTCCGCAACAGCCATCGACAGCGGAACGTTCGCCCGCGACAAGCATGATTGATGCCACCCCTTCCAAAGCGGTATTCAATGGCAGCACTAACACGTGGCGCATTCCGCAACTCTCGAACCGCGTGCCAATGCAACGCAACTATCGCTAGTTGAAATCACGAGTATACCTCCCTGCGAGGTGCCTTCCTTCCGCGGCTCGTCCTCCACACCTCTAGCGGGGAAACAGTCTTCTTCCGCCACCTTCGAGGCGAGCATTAGACATGAGGAGCCACAGGTACTGCCGACGCAGTCGGTAGGGATACACTCGGTCACAGGCGATCTCATCCCTATCATCCTCGCCTGCCTCTGTTATGTCCACTTCGTCGCCTCTCCCCGAACATGTTCTTTACGTCCATGATTCCGACGTACAGGCACTCGCCACTCTGTCGTCGCAGGCGAGCGGCCCATCGATATCTCCCCAAGCTCAGCAGACTTTTACGCATGTCGCGTCTTGGAGCGGTGAGTCCATTTATCGGGCGATTATGAACCGCTTGACCGTCCTCGAGGCGAATCGTAGACTGTATGCACGACATGTAGAGGAGCAATCGGTGTGCGAGAGATGTTGAAAAAGCTCAACGAGGAATTCGGATGACTTGAGAGCGTTGTGGGTAGCCTCACGCTGGTCATCGACAGGCACGCTTACAGTATTTATCCAGTGTCGCATGCAAGCTAAAACGTACCAGCGTACGGTTCATGAATGGGAGAGACAGCGGTTGCGATTGGAGCTCGAACACGGAGAGCTTCTCGCGCGCGTCAATTATCTCTCGGACGAGGTGCATTCCATGCTCTTTCGGGCGACGTGTCACTAAAAGCAGGGTAGGTCACGCTCGAGAAGCGACTCGGCATCCCCCAACTGTGTCTTCTCCTGGCATTACCCGGTCTCACCCATGGCGCCCCTCCTGTGCATCACACTCCCCGGACACTATCGCTCAGCACGTGAGCGGGGGGATAGTTCAGATGGGCGGCACTTAGTTAGAAGACGGAGTCAAAGCCCAACCGAACGAATTGCGAGTGCGAAAGCCGAGAAGACCATTGGTGATGATTACCTTCTCATCCAAACTACGGATTACTGAAAATTTCTTGACCCGCTAGGAACAGACAACCACCAGTTGTTTCTGCGGTCTAGTGTCCCAGCCCGAGTTCCATGCGTCTGCACACAGCACACAAGGACATACAACCAGACGTTCGAGTCGACTGCGCGGCGCCGTCCTCGCACAAACGCGGGCATGCGTTCTCAGCCTTTCGCATGCTCACAGCATCCCATTCGCTCACGATGCTCGAGTCACATATGCGGACTCTCTCTCGCGCTCTCACTCATCATCAACTCCAGTCACCTGCATGCACGGCCCACTTACACGAGATCAAGGCTGCTCGGGGGGGGGGGGGGGGGGGGGGGCGGGGGGTGGTGTGCCAACAGCTAGCTGGATGGTGCATGGCTCGAAGGAGAGCACGGATGCGGATATTTGGATCAATATGGATGTGGATGCAGACCACGAGGTGTCTGTCGCCTCAGAGAGGGTCCTAGAATCACCGCAGTGAGATGTGTTTGAGGAGTGATCTTGTTGCAAACTGGAGTGTGGCATGTATTTGGATAGTATGTCTTGTTTGAGGCTTGATAGAGATTCCATGTTCATGTGCAAACTCAAGCAAAGATGCTCTGTTATCAATTTGTTGTTTTATGAAAGAATTACAATTGAACTAATTTAAAAGAATGTATACAAGCAAAAGATCATTTATTTAAGAGAGAATGAAATATTTTGATCAGCACTTCCAACAAGATATCCAAGCTTCCCCAAATAAAGAAAAGTCAACATCAGCTGTACAGATGCCTTGAGGGGATATAACCAAGGAATTGTAAGGTTGCCAATGATAATGCCTATTCCAAGAAGCAAGCCAGCCATGGATATCACCATCTGAGGTTTGAATCCAACCATCATTTTGTACAGTTATATGATGGAAGGAAGTAGGTTTTTGTACATGACACTGGTGTGGACATGCGCTAGTCCCACCAGTGGTGACATCCCAAACACTAATGGTCTCATCTTTTGAGCAAGAGATGATGTGCTTGCTATCAAAGGAATAGGCAACAGATTTGACTTCATCTGTATGGCCCTTGAATGGACCTACCATGGTCTGACCAGTGGTTGCATCCAAAACCCTAATAGTTTTGTCTGAAGAGCCAGAGACAATGTACTTGCCATCAGGGGAATAGGCAACAGAATTGACAGAGCTTGTATGCCCCTGGAATGGACCTGCCACAGTCTGACCAGTGGTTGCATCCCAAACCCTAGTGGTGTTGTCTGAAGAGCCAGAGACAATATGCTTGCCATCAGGAGAATAGGCAACAGAGGTGACATGCCATGTATGTCCCTGGAATGGACCTGCCACAGTCTGACCTGTGATTGCATCCCAAACCCTAATGGTGTCATCCCAGGAGCCAGAGACAATCTGCTTGCCATTAGGAGAATAGGCAATAGAGGCAATAGAGCCTGTATGCCCCAGGAATGGACCTGCCACAGTTCTACCAGTTGCTGCATCCCAAACCCTAATGGTATCATCTTCAGAGCCAGAGGCAATCTGCTTGCCATCAGGAGAATAGATAACAGACAAGATACAGTTTTTATGCCCCTTGAATGGACCTGCTACAGTCTGACCAGTGGTTGCATCCCAAACCCTAATGGTCCTGTCCCAAGAGCCAGAGACAATCTGCTTGCCACTAGGGGAGTAGGCAACAGATACAACAAAGTCTGTATGCCCCTTGCATGGACCTGCCACAGTCTGACCAGTGGTTGCATTCCAAACCATAATGGTCCTGTTAGTTGAGCCAGAGACAATCTGCTTTCTATCAGGAGAATAGGCAACAGAACTGATATAGAACATATGGCTTTGGAATGGACTTGCCACAGTCTGACCAGTGGTTGCATCCCAAACTCTAATGGTCTTGTCATCTGAGCCAGAGACAATCTGCTTTCCATCAGGAGAATAGGCAACAGAGTTGACATGGCCTGTATGCCCCTGGAATGGACCTGCCACAGTCTGACCAGTGGTTGCATCCCAAACCCTAATGGTCTTGTCAGAAGAGCCAGAGACAATGTGCTTGCCATCAGGGGAATAGGCAACAGAGTTAACCCAGTGTGTGTGCCCCTTAAATGGACCCACCACAGTCCAACCAGTGGTTGTATTCCAGATCCTAATGGTCTTGTCATTTGAGCCAGAGACAATGTGTTTGCCATCAGGGGAATAGGCAACAGAGGTGACACCACCTGTGTGTCTCTTGAATGGACCTGCCACAGTCTGACCAGTGATTGCATCCCATACTCTAATGGTCTTGTCCCAAGAGCCAGAGACAATATGCTTTCCATCAGGGGAATAGGCAACTGACCCAACAAAGCTTGTATGCCCTGGAGATGGACCTGCCAGTCTGACCAGTGGTTGCATCCCACACCCTAATGGTCCAGTCATTTGAGAAAGAGACAACCTGCTTGCCATCAGGGGAATAGGCGACAGACTTAACACTCTCTGTATGCCCCTGAAATGGACCTGCCACAGTCTGACCAGTGGTTGCATCCCAGATCCTAATGGTCTTGTCAGCAGAGCCAGAGACAATCTGCTTGCCACTAGGAGAGTAGGCAACAGATTCAACAAAGTCTGTATGCCCCTGGAATGGACCTGCCACAGTCTGACCAGTGGTTGCATCCCAAACCCTAATGGTCTTGTCAGCAGAGCCAGAGACAATGTGCTTGCCATCAGGGGAATAGGCAACACAACAGATCACCAATCTATGTCCCTGTAGATTATGAACATTTGCTGACCAACTGGCTGGATGACCAGATCTCATGGACACATGCTTTTGCAGGTGCTCACCCCAGAGCTTCCATAGTGGGGAGTTGGTGGGGGTCTGAGGTATGGCAGATAGGTACAAGTGTGGTGTAGATTTTTGAAGAACTGGAGCAAACACCTGAATAAATCTAGCTGCTTCTGATCCTAGTGTGGCAATCTCTTTGTCCTGTTTCTCACCTTTGTCAGAAGTCTACAACTCACAATGACATGACTCACCTGAGCCCAACTGTTCAATATGGCACAAGCTTGTATGGCAGATAGGATAGTGTGTTGTGGGGTGGTATGAGAAAGAAGACTGATGGCTTCAACCCAATAGAGGAAGAATCTCTTGAAGAAATGAGTGATCTCCCTTGACAGTTCTGGTGTACATGTTGCATGTTGCAGGTGCTCCATCCAGTAATGGCAAGAGTAAGACAATTCTGAAGGGATGGCATTTTTTACATGTTCATCTAGATCAGGGACAGTGTCATTGGACTCTCTTGAGTCTTTGAGACCACAGATGTTGAATCTGAGTTTATCTTGCATGCAAGCCAGTAAAGCTTGTCCAAGAGATGGTGGGGGAGGTAGGATGCACACATGGAACATTGAACTGCGAGTCTCATCTAGTAAAAAGTCACGGAATGAGGTATGATGTGGCCGAATTGGCTTGTCGTCAACTATCACCCCATCCAGCAACGACCCCATTTGTTCAATAATACGTCGTATGACATGCACATCCAGGTCTTTGCTGGAGCGGAAGAGGGAACATAAGGAAGAGAGCGAAAGAGGTTCATGAAGCGCGAGAATGACCGCCATCACATCAAGAAACGATTGTCGGTCCTCGTCGCGTGTGAACAGTCGGCATAATGCTCTTTGGTATAGGTCATCTAATGGCCCCACAGAGGTAACGGCTGTGCTCTCCGTGAGTATATCGAACCACTTGCGCCGGTCAGCCCCATCGACAATAAACTTGCACGCCGTGGCAGCCCACTGGAACAAATGCTGCGAACGACGGACAAGAACAGGACACCACTCGTTTTCAGGCAGAACCAATGTGACTTCGGGACGCTCATTCAGGGAGAAGTGGATGAACCTTGCAATATCTCCGTCGACGATTTCCGTAGGAATATCCCCCATTTGTTTGTGAACGAGGTAGGGACAGGATGCAAGTTTCGCAAGGATGTCTTGCTCTGGTCGAGACGTGATGAGGAAACGCAAGTTCGTCGGGAGGGCATTCTCTTTGATATGCCTGGAGATCGCCTCTAAAAGTACTCGACGACCGGCTTGATCCCCACTTTCGTCCAGAGCATCGATGATTACCACAAGTTGTGGACCGACAGAGTCGCCACTGCCGGGTTCGATGATGAACTGCTCTAGTTGCTCCGAAGGGGAGGTCGACGTGCGGAGCGCTCGGTTATCCTTCACGATCCCCCAGAGCGCAGACTTGTACTGCGGATCATGATCACAGAGATCCCGCGCGATAGTGCTAAACAAGTTCTGCGAATTCCGCCTGCTCACGTCACTGCTGAGGAAGCAATACGAAGACCCTAGCCGCTTTTGCCCATCGAATAGTCGAGCGATCGAATGAGCTACTGCGGACTTCCCTGAACCGGCCATCCCGGTGAGGAGGCACACACGTGGCGCATCTTCGGCGGGATCACTCAGAATATCACAAATCTCCTGAAGGAGTGACTCCCGAGTACCAGGCAAGCATCCCTTTTCACGCACATATCTAGCCTCCGCATATGGCATGTCATTCAGGTCTATCAATTCCGCTGAGTCGGATATCCATCAGCATCTCCATCGCAATGAGACCAAGTTCATGCTTACCGATGTTCTGTACCACGTCCGCCATACGAACGACTGTGATTCCTGTGTGGAGTGCGACGTCCTTCAAGAAGGCCTCCTTCATATCGCGTAGCTTGTTCTCGTAAGACGCGATCGTGTCATCGATATTAGAGATGGTGTATTTTGCGGTGCGAATCCCTGGATACGAAGATCAGTAGTGGTCATCGGGAATGGGGCGATGACGGACAGAAACTGTTTGGCTTGGTGTAATCGATGATAAAGTTACCACACTCCGTGACCTGCTGGAGGACAAGTGTGATCGACTTTTCGTGCTTCTTGATTTTCTTCAATGGCTCGGCGTCGTCGAGGAATGCAAAGACGTCCTTCATTGCACCTGCCAAACGGATGATGCGCTCGTCACGATTCTTCTGGTTTATGAGTACCTGCGTGAATATATCCGTCATGATGAACGATAGCACGAACTCAAATGGGATGGGATAGACATACATTGTTTGCAGCTGATATGACAGACCAAGCCAGGGACGCATACGGATGGATCTATCATGTTCGAAGGTAAGGGAGCGAAGAGGGAGGATGGACGGCAGCTACCGATGCAACGTCGGTTATGATCTTGTTGAATAGTTCTAGCTTCTTTAAAAGGACGCCCCATGTGGTTTGGAATGTCTGTAGCTCGGTGACAACGTTTGCGGTAGTATCAACGGCTGAGCCGAGAAGGCGAGCAGCAACCGGTGGAGGAGCAAGTGCGCCTATTGCTTCCATCGCCTGGTCGGCGACGGGGACGACTTGAGATGTTTCTGCGGTAGGGCGGTCGGATGGTTGAGCAGTAAACGCAAACTTGATTGTAAACTGGGTGAGATCGGACCCATCGGAGGTATCCTTGCGAAGCGATTCTTGGAATACTGATCACAGGGATCGCGTCAACAGACCATGGCAACAAAGGTTCATCCTACCGCCATCCTTCAATTTTTGTGTTATCTCCCCGATCGTATAGGTGAGAGCTCCAACGAGTTCGTCTTGCTTCTTGAAATGATGCTTGTGGTAAATTTGTATGAGTAAGGTAGACGCATCGGCGCCGTCCCTAAGAACGTTGAGTTTCCTGAGGCGATAAAACAAGATGAATACGAACAGAGTTAAGGTTTTATCCCAACGAGTGCATTTCTTCTTTTCGTCCGCTATGGGGGTCTGCGATGTGGTATCTCCGATAGAAAACTGGACGTAGAATTTCTTCGAGGGAAATAGTTTGCGCCCCGCCTGAGCGCGAAGTTCAATATCTGGTAGGATGTTGAGTCAGATACCGCCAGGAGTCTGTCGCTGAAGGGTACCTTTGATGGTGATGGTCCTTGAGCACATTCAGTACATTCCCAATAAAACGTGGATGTAGTGCATACATCATGGACCGAAAATACAGAGCCAAGTTGAATTGTGCGAGGGGACGATGACTGGGGGAAATGGGACGAGGTCGGGAAGCGAAGAGATGCACGCGTTGCTGCAATGAGGACCAAGGCCTTGTTAGTATACGGCCCACCATACGCCCACATAAGCAACGCAACTACAACACGAGGATAGCCTTCTTCGGTAATTTCGTTGACCAATGGGCGCGTTCGAAGCCATGAGCCAACCCGTCTGCACCCCATTCATCCCCGCGTCGAGCATCTCCTTTTCCGACCGGACCGCCTCGTCCCATTTTGCCACACTTCTGAAGAACAGTCGACGAGGGACACCCTTGTGCGGGTCACGTTGAGGTAGCGATTCGTCAGGATGCTCATCCGCTCGCGACTCCGGTGGTACGATGACTCGTCAGAGTCCTTTCCTCGTCCGATTCTTCTGACCCTGCGGTCGCACCTGGCAGTTTGTACAAATACGGGGCGTGTTCTGCGGGTAGGCCATCGGAAGAACGTACAAACAGAATTGCTTACGCACTAAGCGTCGGTCTGAATCTTCCATGGGACCGTCCTCTCTATCTTCCTCCACCCCCAAGTTGAGGTGCTTGCCAAGACTCTCCGACGGGACCTCGTGCATGTCAATCGACGGTAAATAGCGTAACTGTGCAAGCCGGCGCAACGCATCGAAAGTACCCTGTCCGTCGTATAAAACGCCTCCTCCACGCCATCCTCCGGATGCCCTTTTGCGATTCGTCGCTTGCAACCCCAGGAGGCGGTTCACGTAGCACCGCTCCGACCGAACCCCAAACGCATCTCGCAGTTCTCGACGCGCCGTCTCCCTCTCCCCGACCCAGGTGGCGATCCAGACGACGGTACGGACATGGCCCCAAGCACGGCGCGCCATACGTTTTCTGCAGGTCTTCCGCTCTCGCGCGACATCTTGTTCACACCGCTGACGCACCTCGGGCTCTTGCGCTTGGGGACGTTCGACCGTCTTCCGCGCGCTTGCTGCGCACTGGGCCGCGAGCGAGACGGAGATCGTGCGCGCGACGCTCCTGCTGGCCCTGGCTGCGCGCACGGACTGGCGGGGTGCGTGCACAGCGTGGTCGAGGCCGCCTTTGCGTGCATGCGGGTGTGCATGCTCGAGCACGGCTTCAGGGGCGGCGGCGCGGAGGGCGAGGTGTTTCAGGATGCGACCGTGGCGCGGGGAATGCGGGGAATGATTGCGCCGTGGATGGTGCGTGGGCGGGGACGCGTCGCGGGCCACGCGCGCACACTCGAGGAGGCATCCGAGGCGTATCTGTACCGTTTTACACGAACCTGGTGGGTGTACGGTGCCGTGTCGTGTGGGCACGCGTTGTTTGGGGTGTGTGGCGCCACTGGTCGCACGGGACGGGGCTGTGCAAGCATTCCTGAGACTCGTGGTGGTGCATTACGTTGCGTGTACGGTATGGGGGATCTCGGTGGAGAGGCTGGGGAGGAGGCTGTGGAAGGGGGGGGAAGAGATGCGGGCGAAGTTGTTGTGGGCGGTGCTCGTACACGGAGACGTGGATGTGGTGAGGGACGTGGTGTTGTGTCAACAGCGTTCATGCGAGACGATGATATGGCCGCCGTCATCTTGGCAAGGTGGCGACGACGGTGTCGGTAGCAGCTGGCGGGAGAGCCGACTCGACTTTGTACAGCAGTCGATGGGGGGAGGAGACTATGAAGTGAGTGAGGCGATCGTTATTAGGTATATAATCTATCAACCAATTCACAAACATTTATGCAATATCACAGGTACACTTATGAATAACTCTAATCAATCCGATGATCTACACTCCACATGCCATTTCTGGTTTCAGTGACGTCCGTCGTTTACCGGAATCGCTTCCTTGTTCCAATGCGTGGTTTTACCCACCGCATCTTGGTCGGCGAACACCCGCGCAAGATACTCCTTCAGATTTGTCGGCGGGGGCCATGTCACCATGAGGCCAGAGTTC
>JBBPTV010000516.1:0-20106 GCA_038094275.1 Tubosaeta brunneosetosa | reverse complement strand
CACGCCTCGGTGTTACCCTCGTAGCAAAGGAGTAAGCTAGAAGCTACCATAGCGACACCAAAAGGCACTCATTGGACCTGTGAAACACAAATATGAGCACCTGCATCCACGAGAAACAAAGTTTCAATGAAGTCTCAGACAACAAAGTTGATACGGTCATTCCTGCTTGTTAAACAGGTCGTATTCATTAAATCAGTATAATTTTTGGGCATATCATTGACAGTCGAACGGAAAAAAGAGAATGTTGAATAAGACTCGCCTTCAAAATATGTGTGTTTGAAACAACACCGAGCTCTTTTGCTCCATGACCTCAGTAAGACGCAGCAAGAGACACCAACATGGGGCGGAGATTGAAAGCTGGACCGGCTGACCACTACCACCCTTGCTGTCTTTGCGCTCTCTTCGTCTCCAATTCTCCACTATTGACTTCGGTCTTTCTTTTTATTGTGATGCCCTGGATCCCTCCCTGTAGGATCTACCAGCTGCATCCGTTCAGACGTATGCCGCGACACCTCAGACCTTCCAATCCCTCCCGATTCTCGTAATGTTAGTGGCGTTAATAACCTCATGAGCGCCTTGAAGGTCAGCGCTGGATGAATTGGGATGGACCGAGGATCTAAAAGCGGAATTGAAACCCTACGACAATGGCGGGCGCGGACATGGTTTGTAGAGCCTGTCGCTCAAAAGATATCTCTGTCCGTGCTACAGCAAGTCTTCAACCATTTATCGCTCGATTAAAGTCTTCGAACAGAAGTGGCGTCTGAAAAGCTTTTATCTGATCTGTGCACGACCGCATTGCTCGCTCAGTCTTTGCCCTTTACCGGGTCCCAGTCGTAGGCACTTTTGGCGCTGCGCGCCGGCGGATTAACCGAGTTCATCGAGATACTAGGCTACTAGCGTCTCGTGCTTGGCTCCATGGCAGTCAGGGAGACCACAGAATGCCTGACGTTGTCAAGGTATACTTCCGGATCGTCTCCCATCGCCTCGCCTGCGTCTCATCTCTTGCACAAATGTCTCCGTTCACAGGTGTCCTTCTCCACACATCCTGTCTCTCGTGCAGAGAACTCACAAGACGTGGAGTGTGACGCTTTCACACGGACGAAGTCTCGGGGGCGATATGGCTTGCTCTCCGATGCGCTCGCCAATGTGTGGAAGGACGGATGGGCTCCAATTCGGATATTAGCGAGCGCAAAGTGGACACTGCCAGGAAGACGCCCTCGCGTTGCTACGGGCTATAGTGTCGTACGACCACGTGTTTGCGAGCCAGTCTGCCTTGTCCTGCTCACCCAGTCCGCTATCGAAAGCGAGCGGAGCGGATGGACGTTGCACCTCCGTCGTGGCCTTGGACCGAGCGTGCCTGAAGAGAGCAGGGAGAACCCAGATGGTCTTTTGTTAGCAAGACCGTGTGGCGGATATGATTAATATTGTTGGCTTGCAAGGGGGAACGGACTCCGGAGTCGCCGAGTTGGCCACTGTGGTTTTGTGCTGTATTTTACCTTGCTAAGAATGACTAGGGAACTCGAACGCTCTTCCAGGTCTCGGTGTGTGTAGGCTGCGTGCGCCAGCGAGCACGCATAGTAGCATAGCCACCATTGAACTCTGGCTGTTGCTCGGATTCAGGATCTCGCCCTCAAACGTGCCGTGGGTTTCCAATTCCATAACTCGCCGCAGGTTGAACGGCTCTGGGGACCAAGTTGAGCCGGGTGAAACCGCCGCCCAAACTGCCCGTCGCGAGCTTCAGGCGCGTCCTCTCCGCATTCTGCTCACAGGCGAACAGGGAGAGGCCGGGACCGACGCGCCCTCTTTGCGTGCACCACACTCCTCTTCACCATTGCCAGCGTCGACCAGGGATTTGATGTTTGGATCTACGCTGCACGGAATTGGTGTGCCGAATGGGTGCGTCCTACTGTCTCCTGCGTATGTTTGGCTCACGCGTCCGGCAGATGACGCCACAGTGGTTCACCCTCGACATCAACCTTGCGCTGCTGCCCACTCCCTACGCCGAGGTGAGGGCGAACGACGTGCACTAGCTATCCCGTCTCGTGCGCGCCGAGCGCTTTGTTAGGCACGCTGATTTCGACATGGGACATGCCATGGTGGTGATCGGTTCGTATAGCGGACGAGGTGCGTGGTCCGTTGCAATTGGTATGTGCTACCCACTCAACCTTGAACGGTAGGCTGCTGGATACGTGGTAGGAATGTGACCTAGCTTTCTTCGGTTCGCGTTGCATGTTCCACACACGCTTTCCTCTCTAATAGAACCAGCAAGTACGATTTAGAGGTTGGTTGTGGGTGAGACACGTCCTCTCCATGAAGCATCCAATGCACGGCAGTGTATGTGGTCGCTTTCCGGGAAAATCACCGAGCGTACTTCGGAGTTCCCTATTACCCTGTTGAGGCACGGCGCTTCGCAGGACACCCCACCAGCTTTCTGGTTTTTAACACAAACCTTTCAAGACCGCCGATCTGTTGAGAGACACCAGGACCATTCCTCACCGTGGACGCTCCACAGCAGCATGTCGTTTGCAGGCCCATGCAGATTGGCCTGTGCTCTCAGCCTCAAGCAGCTAACGAAGGGCACGTTTGATTGGCTGATATCTATTGATGTGCTATGACTTCCCTCAGGTTGGAGGCATCCCAAGACGGAGGGTTACGCGTGGCACTCAGTTCGGGCGTGGTATTGGACGTGGATGGCGCGCGTCGTGATATGCTCGATGCTTCACTCCCACCGTAAGTTAACTCGCCTCCACCCACGCAAGATGAAGCATTTCATGACGGCTTCTCGAAGCAGACGCCGCCATCAAGTCGCCTCAGTTCCCCAAGTATGGGGGTAGGATCCTCTTTGACGGATGGGGCACTGTCTCTCTTCCCAACCCCCAATATCGTTCACGGTGTCAATGTCACGCCAGGGGCAGAACTTGCATTGTCAACCGCCGTATGCACTACCTGGACATGCGGATTCCAGCTCGAAAACGAGCGTATCTGGGGACGAGGCTGCCGCAGCCGTGGAGCACATACCATAATATGCGTCTCGGTTCATCAGGTCTCATATACAGAGTCAGGAATGACTACCAGAGCTGGTCAATTGGGAGGGGAGATGCTTAGGGATGGCAAGAGCGATCATGTGTGCTGCATTCTGGGGTACTCGATGGCAAACATACTGTGTCACAGCTGCAGCTGACTGGTAGCCAGCTTTTCACTCCCATCTGTCTCTCGTCTATCTCATCCCCTCTCAGCGTGGTCATAGAGGATTCAAAATCGTCTGTCAACGAGGGCGGTGATGATGGCGTAGGCTGTTGGTGGTTATGAGGGACGTGGGGCAAGTCCGTTGGTGCAAGTCTTGCGTGCTGTACCAATTTATCTTTGCTAACTGGAAGTCAGATGTCGGACGGAAGGAATGATATGTAGTTGCGTACGCAGTGGTGTACTTCAGGGACAATTGTGTAGTGCACCCATGATGCAGACGACAAGAAATTTGGTGATTTCCGTTGTTGGGGTGTGTTGTGTCGGAGCAGCGCCAGCACCTTCAACACGCAGACCACCATCAAAGCGTTCACATCCCAGCCTTATCCCTAACTTTGACCCATACTATGGAGTCCGACCTCAGAAAGAAGTTCGGGCGGTTCAGGATTCTCGTTATCGGTCGGGCCAATGCCGGTAAAACAACAATTCTCAAGAGAATTTGCGACTCCACGGAAGACCCAGAGATCTACAACGATCAAGGCGAAAAAGTGGTTTCACTTCGCATTTCAATCCCCCAAAGCGCTAACGGTATATGATCAGGTTGATCTTGCACAGGTCCAGCCATCTGATGAGGTGAGCATCACTGGTTTGTCGCCGTGTTGCTTGTGCTCAGTCGGTGTACCCCGAGCGTGGATTGCATGACATCACAGACGAAATGGTCTTCAAAAGCCACCCTGACTTTGTCTTTCATGACTCACGCGGGTTCGAGGCCGGTAGAATAGATGAATTCGAACTGATGACACGCTTTGTTACCGAACGTGCAACGACCACTTTCCTCAAGAAACGCATTCATGCTATATGGTAAGAAGACATAACAACATTCAAAGTACATTGAGAATGGTATGTCCCTCAACAGGTATTGCATTCCAATGGACCACTACCACCGTGCTGTGGTAGCTGCGGAGGAAATGTTTTTTGATGAGTGTGACACAGGAAATGGTAGAATTTATGTTACCATGGATGATATCTGAATGACATCTGAATTGCAGTGCCTGTTGTGGTTGTGTTCACAAGATGTGATGCACTGAGGGCCACAGCTATTCAGAAGCTGAAACCTGATGAGTTGAATTTACCACATGAAGAGATGTTCCTGAAGGTGAAGGAGTATACACTGGAGATGTTGAAGGACCATACTGCATGGGAAAGGCTGAAAGCAACAAAGTATCCCCCAAAGAGCTGTGTATACCTGGAAGGTAAACATTATCACATAATGTATAGTGCTCCACCTTGTTTATGTCCATTTTGAACTATAGACATGCACAAATCTGACCATGGATCTGAAAGATTATTAGAAAAAACAGCAGAGGCCCTAGATGAGGAAGCACTGCAAATGTTACTACAAAAATCAAGGATGTTATTCTGCATGAAGCATTCTGTACAAGGGTAAGACAATATTTGCATGGTGATAATGAAATATTTACACTTTTATAGAGTACTACTGCAAATAGTTTCTGCTAAATGGCAGTTCAATTCTGCATTTCACAAGGAGAGCCAAAAGAGACTGTTGAGTGAGATGGCACAATGCTTTCCACATACAGAAGTATGTTGTCTTCTAATCAATTAACTTCCAATTCTTTAACTCATCTTACATTTGCACCCATTTTACTCATAGGAGGTTAGTGGGCAGGCAAAATTAGAATTAATTCTGATAATTTCCTATCTTTCATCCATTTATAGTTTGTAAGTGGGCTTGGTGGATAAATTCAGATTGGTATTAATCACTCACTCCCTTTCATTTGTAGTTAGTAAGTGGTCTTATTCTGATTGAAAGTTCTGATTAGGACTGATTACTCTGTTTCTGTCACTTTTACAGTCTGTGAGTGGTCTGATTCTGACAGAAATTTTCAGATTGGTGCTGATGACTCACTGCTTCTTTCTCATT
Organism: Tubosaeta brunneosetosa; assembly: GCA_038094275.1. NCBI lineage: Eukaryota > Fungi > Basidiomycota > Agaricomycetes > Boletales > Boletaceae > Tubosaeta > Tubosaeta brunneosetosa. The sequence goes on along the minus strand of JBBPTV010000516.1, from coordinate 14,981 downwards.
CATAGCAGGTAAGCAGCCTAATTCTGATTGGGGAATTCTAATTGGTCCTAATCACTTACTGTCTCTCTCCTTTCATAGGAGGTAAGTGGTCTGATTCTGGTTGAGAAATTCTGGTTACTCACTGTGTCTCTCTTGTTCATAGTGGGTAGGTGGTCCAAGTCTAATTTGAGAATTTGAATTGAGGCTAATACTGTTTCCATAGTCTGTGGGTGGTCTAATCTTGATTAAGGAATTCAAATTGATGCTAACACTCACTGTTTCTCTCCTATTTACAGGAGGTAAGTTGTCTAATTCTGATTAGGGAATCTAGACCTTTGTTTCTTCCCTTATTCATAGTTTGTAAGTGGCCTGATTCAGAAGATTTGAATTGGTGCTGATCACTCTTTATTTCCCTTTTATTAATAGTCTGTGAGTGATATAATTTAGATTTGGAAATTTGGATTGGTGCTGACCATTTATCTTCTCATTTATAGAGGGTAAGTGGTCTGATTTTGATAGGGAGATTTAGATTCAGATCAATGCCAATCACTCACCATTTCTCTCTTTGTAGAGGGTAAGTGGTCTGATTCTAATAAGGGAATCAGTACTCTCATGGATTCTCCCTTTTTCATAGGATGTAAGTGGTTTAATTTTAATTAGGGGATTTAGATTAGTGCTAATCACCCTCCATAACTCTCATTCATAGTTGGTAAGTAGACTAATTCTGATTGGTGAATTCATATTGGTACTGATTACTTAATGTCTTGCTCACTTTTATAGAGGGTAAGTGTGATTCTGGTTGGAGACTTGAGACTGGTGCTAATTACTCATGGTTTTTCCTGCATTGGTAGAGAGTAAGTGATTTGATTCTAATTGGAGAATTCAGATTGGTGGTCATCACTCATGATTTCTCTTCTATTCATAGAAGGTAAGTGGTATGATCTTGATTGAAAACATCAAATTGGTGCTAGATTCTGATTGAGGAATTTAGATTGTTGTTGAAGACTTACTATTTTTCTCTCATTCAAAGTGGGTAGGTGGTCTGTTTTTGATTGGGGAATTTAGAGTGTTGATCACTTTTTTCTTCTTGTTCCTAGGTTGTAAGTGATTTGATTTTGACTAGAGAATTTATATTAGTGCTGATCACTTATTTCTCTCTTCTACATAGTCTGTAAGTGGTCTGATTCTGATTGCAGAATTTGGATTGGTATTGATCACTTACTATTTCTCTCTTGTTCATAGAAGGTAACTGGTCTGATTCTGATCGGTGAATTCACTTTGATGCTGATCACTCACTATTCCTCTCTTCTTCACAGGATGTAAGTGGTCTGAATGTGATATGAGAATTCAGATTTAATACTGATTACTCTTGTCTACCATTTATAGTCTGTGAGTGGTTGGTTTCAATTTTAAATTCAGACAGATGGTGATCACTCACTGTTTCTTTGTCATTTATAGGATGTAAGAGTTTGATTTAATTAGAAATTTCACATTGATGCTGATCACTCTTTGTTTCTCTCTTCTTCAAAGGATGTAAGTGATCTGAACTTGATCGGAGAATTCAGATTAATGCTGATCACTCACTGTTTCTCTGTCAATTATAGTCTGTAAGTGATTTGGCTTGCATTTTTGAGTTCAGATGGATGTTGATCACTCATTGTTTCTCTTTCATTTATAGGATGTAAGGGTTTGATTTTGACTGAAGAAATCAGATTGGTGCTAATCACTTTTTGTTTCACTCTCCTTCATAGATTGTAAGTGGACTGATTCTAGTTGGGGAATTCAGATTAGTTTTAATCACTCTTTGTTTCACTCTCCTATATAGTCTGTAGGCAGTTTGATTCTGATTTCAAAATTCAGATTAGTGCTGATCACTGTTTTTTTCTCATTCATAGGAGGTGAGTGGGATTCTGATTAGAGAGTTTAGTTTGGTGCCAATCACTTTTTGTTTATGTCTCTTTCATAGAATGTAAGCAATCTGAATCTGACAGAATTTGAATTAATGCTGGTTGCTTTCTCCTTCATAGGAGGTGAGTGGATTGGGAAATTAAGATCAATGTTGATCACTTGTTTCTCTCTTATTCATAGGATGTATGTTATTTGACCCTTTCATTTTACAGTTAATTCAGATTCTAAACTTGATTAATTTAGGTTACCACAATGGTAATTTATTACATCTCTAATCAAATTTTATACATTCAATGATTAGGTGTATAAGGAATCTGCTGCAAGTTTACCATGAAGTTTATCATCAAAAGTATGTTTGTTGCTTTATATACATATAATTATTTTTCAACATTACAAAGATTCTCCCCCCTTTCATGGCTGCTCCATGGAAGCAGGCCCTTGAGGCAGGCATTGGTAGATTTCAAACAACATTGATTTCTACCAATGATCTATATTTGTAGCTTGGGCCCTGATTTTGGAACACTCCTTCTTTCTTCACCAGGAGAATATTGAAAATCCAATTACAAGGGCAGCTGAGATGTATGAATCATCTGGAACATCTTCCAGAGTGGTCAAGGCACTCAATGAGTTCTATCCTCAATACAAACCACAGCCCCAAGAGGAGGCAGCAATGGTTCAACTCATCATGGATTTACTGTCTAAACATATCATTTGTAAGTTTTATAACACTTCACTCTGGATTTCAATCAACAGTTTAGCAGCTAGAAATGAAATGTCAGGCAACTATGAGAGAGCCCCTGAAAGTCTTACTGGATAGGAGAGAAGCTGGCTAGTATGTCTGGTGACAATAAAATGAAAAGAAATAGTGTCATCCATGTAACCAATTTATTGTGAATGTACTGTCAACCATTAGCCTGCTGCCACTACAGTCTATCCAACACTAGACAATTGACAATGAGTATACAGGTCACTGAAACAATTGGGATCAAGGGAATAAAATATGAATGACCCATGAAAGAAAGTGAAGTGTGCTCTGCACAAGCTCATGCCCACATGAGGCCATCTGCTAACACATTCAAGAACATGCATGCTGCAAGTATGAAAGTCCCCCACTGAGCTCACCACTCCCACCCATCACTTCCATACTACCCTCTCTCATGGTCTCAGTCATGTCTGTGCCACCCAGCACCCAGCCTGGCCGGGATGGGAACAACTGACGCAACGGCGACCTCGCCTACTCTGCACGAGGCCTTGCATACCAATGTCCACACCCATGCGGTGCACTCAACAACAGCGGTGGATACCCCGGTGGCAGCGGTTACTCACTTAGTCTGAGTCCAATCATCAATACACCTCCGGAGTATCCGCCGGGAGTTACCAGGGTAGACCCTGTGCCTGCTGCATTAGCGCGGTGAGCATGACTGGCGTGACACCTCTGGGTCGGCGTCCGTGCCCTATGACGGTGCCCATAAAACCCTTGTCCGTAGTGGAGCGTAGGCCGTACGTGATCATGTGGTAAGTTTGCCCATTTGATCGCACGTCTCTAGGCCAATGAAAACGCCGGTGGAGAGTGTCAACCCACCTGACGAACATGGACTTCAAGTTGGGTGTCCCATGTCACGGTCATATTTATCCAATCAATTGATACTGGACGACCCGGACGGGATCAATTTGCGCATAAACATTTTGCAAAGAACACAGCTAATAGATATGCCAATTAGGGAATCAATGCGCCCGGCGAGAGCAAAGACGACGCACTCGATACCTCAGTTATCGCCTCCATACTGTCTCGCTCTAAGGAGCAATTCTGGGGGACTATACCACTTCATGATAACGCAATTTGTATACCTCTTTTCCTTTCTCTCCGCACGTTTTCTGACAAAGAACGGTAGAGAAATCGAGTGCACGTGCGAGACTGAAATCAGCTATATGCTCTTGGAGATGAGTAAATTAGTAGCTTTCATATCATGATGGAAGATATGATTCCGTATGTGAGCGTACGTCAAAAAGAAACTTTTCGAGGCGAAAGTGGTCCGGGGTGCTCACGCGGTGTATATACTCTGTTCCTCCCAGAATCTGCTTCATGTACGACTGGATATGACCTGGCTGTACTTTTTCTCTTTCATTCTCCAACGAGCCCGAAAGGTCATGGTCCATGTACAGAAAGACCCCGTACACTGAAAGAGAAGACCCTTTACCTTTGCCTACAACCACGTGAAGGGAAGGATGAAGGTCCAAACCATAAACATATCCAGGATACATGTTTTATGGCCTTGCAAATCTTGGTTTTCCAAAGAGCAGTGATAGGCCTGCCCTCTTTCTCGTTGTGCATAATAATACGTTTGAGAGTCACGGCGTGCCCGCATTGTGAACCTCACCGGGAAACACGACCAGAATTAGCACAGGACATGATCAGCTTCAAGGACAGCACACCAAACGTGACTTGCCCTAGTTTCGTCGTGATATACTGCTGGCCACAACCTTCAAATGTTCTTCCATACGCTTCTATATCCTCTTTCCGGGTTCCCTCTTCGGGTTCGTCATCGACACCGCCAACAATGCGTTTCCCCGCGCTCTCCGTGCGTCTCCTACTCTTGCAGCTGGTAAGACGGTGAACGGCGAATGGTCAACATGTGGTGCATTGGGACGCTTGAGTAAACGACACTGCCGTATGAACCACTTAACCGTCCCCTTAGCTTGCATAGAATCCTCCACGTCCATGGGCACAGAAGGTGGTGCGACCGGGGCTGGGGAATCGGCGATGTTCTAGTGGCACGTCTGTCCAGATCACAGTCACAGTCTGAGACGTGTCGAGTGACACAGAAACTCACCTGAATCACCACCGTGTGGCTCGTGGTCGGTACTCGATCGATGTCCTGCCTTGGTGGCAGCGCACCCATGCCCAAGTTGATAACCTTGTTCCTCAGACTGACCATTTTCCTATGGTTCGTACACATTCAATCTGACTGGTGGATTGACGAGGTGGTCGACGCATAGGCAGTCTGTTTCGGCGACCGCGACCGGTGCGGCGACAAGGACAAGCTTTGGAAATGTAAAAGGGAAGGATTCTGTTGTCGTAGTGTTTGTCGTGCGCACGCGGCCAACTTCTGTCAGGGTTTGTCGCGATCGTAAATGTGTGTACAACAACTGATACCCAGATACATATTCAATTAGCTTCCGAATGCGAGCATCCTGCATCATAACCACCGCATTCGACGCCCAAGTAACAATCACCAACGCCCCACCGACATCGTCAATAGTGTTCTGTACCACCTCATTACTCGGTGCTTGTATGTCTCCACGAGCTGCTTCACCTCCTGTCGAACCGGATCCCAGACGAACCGTTCCGAGCGGCCCACAATAACTGACACTCATCGGTGCGTCTCCCGGTGTTCCCTGGCATGCTGCACGAGCGCATGCAATGACAGCGGGTGTGACAAACACCATCCCCGACAGCGCCCAACCCACCGCCAGCTGTGTCTCTTCTTCGTCTTCGGCATCGTATAACGCACCCATGCCAGGTCGTCTCTGACTGTAACATGAACGCTGTGTCAGATTCTACATATATCGTGTTGGGGAATGCAATGGACTACGGGTCATGTCAGTCACATGCCTCGCGAAAGATCATGACCCATAACTCTCAGCGTGCGAAGCCACTGCGTGAGACCACTCGTTCCGCGCCACGACAGACAAGGACGTTGAGACAGGCATGCCGCCCTGTTCCCCAATCATCTTGAATATACCAACCAGACGATCGGCCCCGATCAACCTCTCCGTTATCGCCAACTTCATGATGGTCGATGTACAATTCGATAACTCGTCAGACGGGCCACGACACCTGGGGCTGGTTCTTCGGGCGGTGGGACCTCGTGAGTGCCATAATCACGAGCACGACGAATTGGTATCGCCAGCCTTCCTCGCCCGCGCCGTAAACAAGCATATGCCTTTCTCGGTGTCACCCGCGGAGGGCGTGCAAGAAACAACACTGCCAAGCCCATAGGTACAATCACCCTGTGGATGAATGAGGTTGACGAGGAGTATCACATGAACGTAATGAGTAGCGTCTCGAAGACGAACATAGAGAACACTCTCGGGTGAGAATGCCCACAGACAATCCAACCAGGACGATTGGCTCAACCAGACCATAGGAGGGTAAGGACGTGATGTGATCAATAGAGCGACATACTCCCTGCAAGTCGTAAGAGAGCCGCAGTCGTCGTCTCCCGCCATGTAAAGCCGAGCTCTCTGGACGAGAACGGACAACCAGCGAATTTGCCAGCGAAATCGAGGGTCGCGAGGAAGAACACGTATCCCCATGCAGTCCCTTAAAACCTGTGACAATGATAAGACCGCCAATTTACGCAGCACATACCAGTGATCAAGCCCAAATTACTCGCGTTCAGTCCAGAATAGTGAAGTACTGCTAGGCACAGGTTGCATAACGTGAAACAGTCGACGCCCGTTCAACCCACAAGGGGGATGAAGACGAATATCTCCGCAAAGGCAACTGGTATGCCACCCTCACGAGGAATGACAGCAGACCATGAACGCGCCTGTGGGGCAAATGTATCAGATGAATTCTAAAACCACCTGACCCGGACACACCAAAAACAGCGTTCATACCAAAAGGCAGAACGCCAAAGGACGAGTATCACTATTGTCATATGCGCCATACCCGGCCCGTAGATCACACTCCCTGTCTTCCTCGCAAGCCGCAACAGCCCCGAGCGAAACAAGGTGTTGACGTTTGCCAGAAAGTTGACCGGCTCGAGGGCATGGACTCCAGAACCCTAGTGCGAGACGCCTGACATGCCGAATTAGTATATGGATGCGGCGACTGGTAAAGGTGCGCAACGGGTGTAGGAATGTGTCATCCCGTTCTCGCGTTCCCTTTTCAATGCTATCCGATCAAATTGTGATGAGACGTGCTTTCCGACAAGAGTCACAAAGGAGCTCCGGATCTACCAGTTTCCGTAGACAGGCCTGGCGCACTGTGTCATGTGGCATCATTCTTAGCGAAACAAATGCGCACAATGCAATGGATATAATCACCAGGGCCTGCTACCACGAAAGTGCCTCAAGTAGGGAGTATGACGCGCCGAGCCGTATACCGACCGTATGTGAAAGTGCGCAGATTGTGAGGGAAATCCAGCTTTCAATCTCCGAACCTTCTCCGAGTTCACTTGACGAACGACTACCACATTACCTGCTGACTGGCCCCGGGGCTTTTCAGCGTCAAGCGTCTCGTACGAGTAACTTTGGGCGTCGGTAAGTAACTCGGATGCTGATTAGTACTAGTGATTACAATGTGCATAAAGGCCCGCAGCATGAATATTATATGGACAGATTGCAGTGACCCCCAGTGAGTCCGACGAGTCCGCGGTAGTACGGGTACCCTCAATCCAGCACGGTATGCGGCGCCGCCTGCATCACCACCACCGCGGACACCAGCCCGCCCAAGCTCATCGTCATCGCCACGCCCACGTCCCCAATCGTCTTGCGCATGTCCTCGAGTGCGAGTCTGTCGCCTGGCGGACACGTCCCTATCAGGCGCCCCACCTCCGCGTGGTGGCTCTCCCGCGCGCGCCGTCGAGATCTGCCAGCAACGAGGAGCAGACGTGGGGACGTATTTTGAAGCGCCTGCGCGTGGCTGATAGCGGCGTGAACCGGCGTGGACGTATGCACCTCTGAAAAGTGGACGCGCGAGAGCGCATGATGAAGACTAGCAGCGTCCGTGTCGACATTAATGGATGGGGACGTGGCCAATGCATATGTTGACCAGGTGGCGTCGTCCGCAGTGTCGGATCGGAGACGCATCTGCGTCATAGACTGGCTGTACACAGAGTCTGAGAACCCGAACGTCTGGCGGGGAAGGGAGACGATCAGAGTAAACCTGTGAGATGGTACATGCGCACATACGGACGTCACTTCAGCACGGAGAGGAACGCCCCCAGGGCCAAACTTGTCCGCGAGATGCGCCGGCGGTGGTCGTGTCAAAAGATCCTCTCCCCAATCGACGCTCTCATCCGCCTCCTTCTGCTTCACGATCCTCACCACCGTCGCCGTTATCCTGGGGTTCAAGCATAGCTGCACCACGAACTCGAGGGCCAGCCGATCGTCGGCTCCCCCGAAGAAGGGCAAAAACACATGCACAGATCCCCCGAGGCCAGCCCCCGATCGATCGTGCGTGTCAATGAATAGGGCGACGTCAGTCTTGCTCTGTGAAAAAACGCCGCGGACAAATTGAGAATGGATCGCCAATGAAAACGTATCCGTCCGAGGCTCGGAGACGTTGCCAGACAGGACCTCGAACGGGTTGTAGTCGCTCCTGGCAATTTCCGGGGTGGTCAGAGGCGAGTCGGACCTATCCATGGCCATCGCGAGCGTGGAGGGTGACCACGAGAGCAAGACGAGGTGGGACGCATGTCTGTGCGCATGGTCCGCAATGCTGCGCGCAAAATCGTCGTATGGGACAACCGAAAGTGAAGTTGTGACCGCAATCTCATTCAGCTCCAAAAACGCACGGAATATGCTCAGCATAGGACCGTACACTAGGCTGCCAGCAGCCGACGATTTCATCATTGCGGAGGTTCGATTAGAGAGCCCTATAAGCTGCAGCGCTTCCACGCTTACGTGGCATCCATCGGACATGTCAGAGGTTTCTGACACGGTTATAGTTGACCGAAGGTCGGACAGAGTACGACGTGGTGGAAGAACGAGCTGGATGAGGGCCATTGCGCTGGCAGTATGATCTAGTCTGTCGAGCACGATTGTAAAGCGATGTCGCCAAGATTGTCCGTTAGGTTGACCGTGCCCGTCGCTTTCCAGAGATGATGGATTCTCATCTATCTGAATACAGTGTTCAGGGTGGTAGATTGTTGTTACGAATGGAGTGGTAATGAGCGTCAGCGTGAGGGCCTCGAGGACAAACATGGTGAACACCCTCTGTGAGAGGACGCCTGCTCGCAGCCCCACGTTGAGGACGATAAGTTCCACTAACCTAGCAAAGAAAGTATGCGAAGCAAGGGTTGCACGGGAAGTTGACGACAAACCCTTTACAGCTCATCAATCCACCAATCATGCTTGAATCACGCCAGCCATAGCCCGCAAGCCTAGATGTGATTGTACACGATCCAAACTTTCCGGAGAAGGAAAGAGCAATAATGGCGATTGTGAAAGCCCATGTGATGCCTAATGTGACATTATGTCAACTTTGATCTATAAAAAGAGCACTGCGGAGGCTTACCATTATCGAGTAACCCTAGATTTGTGTTTAAGCCAGAAAATGTAAAGTACTTTATAAGGCAAAGTTAGAAGCAGATCTGGTAATGGCGATACACAACGAACGAGTGGAAGAAAGACAATCGAAACTATGTCTTCAAGTTTCTCCGTCAACGTAATGGCGAGACCGCCTTCTCTTGGGACGATGAGTCCGACAAGAAATGCACCTGAAAAACCGTCAGATGAGTTGAGGTTGAACGATATCTAACGCACCAAAAATGGCGTTTACACCAATGCTGTCGGTAAAAAAGCCACTGGCCCAAACAAGAATAATGACGACGGTCATAAAAAACATTGATGGACCGTTCTCTACGCTACCCGTCTTCTGTGCTAGCCAACGCAACACGATTTTGACTGGTACCGAAAGAAAGATGGTGAAGGAAATAGAGACGAGCAAGATCCATAGGGCAGTCAGACCAGAGGTGGCATTGACGAGCGCCACACCCAGAGCGAGCAAGGTGCATCCTATGATAGTGTCACCGATACCGGCGGAGAGAGCAATAATACCGATATGGGTATTGAGTAATTTGAGCTCCCTCAGAATGGGACACAAAACCGGGAATGTGGTGATAGAGAATGCAACACTGGTGAAAAGCATAAAGTAGACGAAATGGACAGAGGGGTCAATGAAGTGATAATACAAGGGGATGGATAGCGCGGAGCCGAGACCAAACGGAAGAATGATACCAGCCAAGGATACGATGATAGACGTTCGTGCGTTGCGCTTCATAATGTTGGTATCAATTGCAAGACCTATCAAGAAGAGGAAAAGGCAGAGGCCAATATTGGCCACAAGAGATAGATACGAGAGTGATGCAGAAGGAAAAATGAGTTCTGTGAAGCCCGGTATTCTCCCGAGTCCAGTCGGGCCTAACGGACGATAATCAACAGCGAGGGGGCTGCAACGTGGTCGTAATACCTAATAGGATGCCGCCGAGCACCTCTGAAATAGACTTTGGTTGCCTTAGCCGACGAAGGCCAAGTGAGAGCAGTTGCGTGATGACGATAATGATGACTACATACTGTTCAAGAAGCGAAAAAAAATCGACCTTGAATGAATGGCTTACCAACTTGAATGACCCATAACCGTAAGGGATCTGTGGTCGTAAACGAAACAGGGTTTGTTCCGGAAATGAGTCCGCCCTATCTGAAGGGTGAGCTCGGGATGACAGAGACATGAAGCGGAAAGACCTCTCCTGTCACCTCTCGCCTTGAAAAGGTGGGAGGTACAATGGCGCCGGAGTGGGCTGGCATAACAATAAAACAAAACCGAGAAATGTCCTAGGCCGACTGCAACTGCGGACGTAGGGCTTTTATATAATTGGGCACGGTACGAGACTGAAATTACTTACACAGTCGGGTTTCAAGACTATGCGATGGATGTGGTCGTATTGTGCTTGTTATCGACATGACTCAGTGTCCAGGTGTTTGTTTTCTGGCGTTAGATCTGGATTGACTGACTTGCTAGTCCGCGGAAGACGGCCGACCTTTACGTTACCGCTACAATTTGGTGATCATGATGAACTTATCGAGGATCTTGAGGTTGAACTCACAGGCGACCCTTTGAGAACGCAATATCGATCCCTGATCTAGATTCACCATCTAAGGTGTTCGGCAATTCGCGGCTGTGTCTGCCAGACCGTGCTCATTCACATTTGGACGCGGAGCATTGGCAACTGTGTTCTAGCTTGGATTATGCTCTCACACGCTCAAGCACTGTCGGACCGATCTTCTGTAGTTTACGGAAATGAATAAACGCGTTGTCGCAAAAGCACATCACATATATCCTTACCAAGATCCTTCATATGCTTCCATCGTCGAGTCCCCGTCCATGTGGCTCATTAATGGTTGATGCGATCTATAGCCCTTGCGGCCTTGATTGATCCGTACAGCGGCGAATGTAATATCCCTTTCGAACAGGTTTGGTAATTAAGTCAAAAAGTCGCGGGCTATCGGTGACGTACGGTTTACGGACTCACGGTTGTGGCCCTCTCCGATTCACAGTCGCTAAAGCATGTTGTGTGGACTCTATACAGTAGTAGTGGGTCATGATCAACATTAATGTTGTAAATGGCCAAGCCATTGAAAAGGCTAAGCTATGTAAAGGGGGTATGTCCCGTTAACAAGGGTCAAAATGCAGAATATGAGCGAGATCACTTGCCACGCTTCGGAAACACTATGACGATTGTGGCTTGTTCTCCGCGCAAAGAGGCGCGCGTGAGTTGTATTCGCACGTTCGCAGATGAAACCGCACGTTTGATTTCCCAACAAATGGAGTAGGGTTAAACAAGATCACACCTCACAGAGCACAGGTCATGTCTGACAAAGTGAGATACTTGGCTTCCTTTTGGTGAAAAAGGACTAACAGGGTTGGTAATTGGATGATCAAGCAGTGAGCACCTGGCTGTGAGTGAGGCATTCCCTCTCGGAGACGTCCGCTCGACTTCATGGGAAATTCGGCCATCTAGCTTATCTTGACCCAGGAAGTAAAGCGGAGGTCATGGAGGTTGAGCGGACGCACCTTTGCGATAAGACAATCTCACAGTGCAGCTGGAGCTTCTGTTCCCAGGTCTGAACTTCGAACCTCCCAAATCTTAGTAGCGATACGGCCTTTTTCTTGTTTCGTAGCCTCTCTGCGGAGCCCAAAATACTTCTGGCCGCAGAACACATGTCAACTGGAGCTATAGTATGATCACTCAGAAGGCACTGGAATGGTGGGCCACGCACTACGATTGCCCCGACATATTAGCTCCTCCGGGGTTCTGCGCCTAGAGATAGTTGTTACCTCATGGCGGTGAGCTTGACGTCCTCATTACGCACGGGCCTTTGTTGTTCGCATCGAGTAGACTGGTGAATCGATTCGGTTGAACCAAGAATACCCTATGCTCGATCGACTCCGCGACGGCTTTGGTGGCAGTGCCCATTTGTAAGAATGGAAAATCCGACTTCAGTCACTTGTCCTTCAACAAGTAGTCACTACTGATTAGTACGTATTGACCCCAGTGCGTCCGTGTCCGTTGAGTCTCCTACTAGTTTTTTCGAAGCAATAAGCTTGGGACTGCCGAGTCTTGAACGAACATCTCTAGGGCCGCAATTTTATTCTATGCACTTCGGATACTACTCAACCAGACCGCCGCCTCCGCTACTAGCCTTGTAAGTACTAATTAGAAAGAAAACCCGGTGTTCCAGCGAGACCACTCGTATAGCCATTCCAGTCATACTTGTTCTGCATCTACCCATATTGATTGATTCCGTGTCGACAGCGCTGATGACTTTAATCTTGTCTCTGAACGGAAATGATTTTTGGAGCGATACCTGTTGGCATTTCAAAGTTCTGAACACCAATTTACTTCATTTAGATCCATCAGAAGGACCGAGCCTCGGGCATGCACACTGCGATCAAGGTGTGGCCCCAAGTCGGACTCCCGATTTCAGTTAGAACTCTGGTTCCACCACCGGGATCGGGGATACCTTACTCCTCGGCCACGCGTATGTGAATATCAATCAGGTGTTGTTCCACGTGGATGCTATCGCTCCGCAGATTAGGTTTGACCGGACAAAGCTGTGCAGATGGAGCTACCTCGATAAACTTGATGCCTTTTGGATAAGCAGCGTGTATGAGGAATCTCGATAATGCAACCCTCACTCCCCAGGCTTCCGATCTCGGGGCTATCCCACTGAACCCTATCCCAGCACTCTTTCGCTACTCCTGGACCGCATGTTGCTACGATGGAGAATTGTTCTGCCGTGTTGGTCCCCGCGTCATGGCTCTTGATGCAGCCACCCGTGTCACATGAATTCTCTCGCCTGGTCCTTTCCTCCGCACTATCAACTCCTCGGGTGATAAGACGGCCTCTGCGCATGACGTTGTAGCTCCGTATTTCGGGCCACCCAATTGCCCGTCCACCCTCGGTTGTAGGATTTGGAAGGGAGGGATGCCAACCCCTTCCTGACCTCGACGCTCCATGAGGTGCTTGCAATTGACGTCTGTCACACATGCCTCCAAGCCGTTATCGTTCCCTCCGTGCCAATCACTTGGTGGGTGTGGGCATCGCCTGGAAATTCCCCAGGTCGTGGTCAAGGCCCGCTTCGCTACACGTGCTGCTTATTGAGATACGCGGCCGTTCTCCAATGTGCGTGACGCTTCTAGTAAACATCTGAGCACGGAGGCTTGATATCCAAATGCAAGGAGCGCACTCGAAAGTGGCGCCATTGATAATTGTATCCTGGCAAGTATTCCTTCCTACCTGTTAGTACGCTCAGGTTGGCGGTGGCTGGCCCGGCGTCGCAGGATACTGGTATATGATTTCTATTCAAAGCCTTTACAATCACAGCATACGACGCACAAAGACAACACGCTAGGTGTCATATATATCTACAATTCAAAGAAGACGTGGGTATCGACAAACAGACAGACATGAATAATGTTCACATGTGCACAACTCGCGGCCCTACGCGATATGTGCAGCCTGAAGTACGACCGCACTCGCTGACCCACCCAAGGCGACCGTGATCGCCGTACCGACATCCCCGATCGTCTTGCGCATCCCTTCGAGCATGACGGCCCCAACTCCCGACCGAGACGTTTCCAACACGCGTTTCATCTCAGCGCGATGGCTGTCCCGCGTGGGTCGTCGGGACCGGCCAGTAACGATAAGCAACCGCGTCGAGGTCTCCTGAAGTGCACGCGTGTGGCCGATGGCGGCGTGGAGCGGCGCAGACGTGTGCGTGTCGGAAAAGTGAATACGCGCAAGCGCCTGGCGGAGGCCACGGGTGTTCGCGGCGTCGTTCTTGGCGTTGGACGACGTGTCCGACAGAGACGCAGGAGCGGCATATTTAGACCAGGCCATCTGGTCTGCGGTTTCAGATTCGAGGCGCATTTGTGTCGTAGATTGGCCGAGCACCGTGTCCGGAAAACCGAATGTTTGTGTCTTGGTGTGAAAGGGACGAGGGTGAGAACAGACTCATGGGACATACTCATGTTACACGTACCGACATCGCCGATAGTGGGGCTCCGGGGCTATCCAATTTGTCCTGGAGATGCGCCATTGTCGGTCTTGCCAAGGGATCCACCCTCAAACTGATGCGTCCGCCCCCCGTCCCTTCCCGCTTCGCGATATGTGCCATCGGCGGTGGTGTCAAAGGTTCTACCTTCCGACTAACGCCTTCATCCGCCACGCCTTCTTGCTTCACAGTCCTTACCACAGTGGCCGTTATCCTTGGATTCAAACACAACTGGACCACAAACTCGAGCGCCAGGCGGTCATCTGGTCCCCCGAAGAACGGCAAGAAGATATGGAGAGGCCCCCCAAGACCGACCCCAGATCGATTGCCTGTGTCGATGAACAAGGCAACGTCCGTCTTGCTCTCCGCAAACACACCGCGCACGAACTGAGAATGGATCACCGATGAAAATTTGTCCGTCTTTGGCCCCGAGCCGCCACCAAATATGACGTCGAACGGGTTGTGGTCGGCCCTCGGGGATCTCGGTGTGGCAGAAGCCACATCGGGCGCGTCCACATTCGCAGCCATGGAAACTGACCACGGAAGCAAAACGAGATGTGACGCATGTTTATGCGCGTGCTCCGCGACGGTGCGAGTAAAGTCGTCGTAGGGGACGACCGATAGAGACGTCGCAACCGCGAGCTCGTTCAGCTCGCCAAACATGCGGAATATATCCAGCATGGGGTCCGTGTGGATCAAGTTGTCAGCAGCTGATGACTTCATCATCGCGGACCTTCGATCAGAGAGCTCTATTAATTGCAACGCCTCCACGCTCACGTCAGGCATCTTGAACGTGCCATGCGCTTCGG
>JBBPTV010000515.1:0-20161 GCA_038094275.1 Tubosaeta brunneosetosa | reverse complement strand
TGTCAAAATGTTCCTGGCAGGGGGGTATCAGATAAGAAAAATGAAACCAACCTCTGTTTTTGATGAGCGTGATGTACTACTATAACTCTTCACGAGAATCACTGCAACCACCAGAGCGAACTCGTTCGTAAGGTTAAGTTTGCGGCGGAGGGGGCTTCCCAGCATCGATGGCGCACGGCGAAACACGCGCCCATCTGTCCTCGAGGCTGCCGCGTGGCGTCTCACAACTGGATCCGCCAACTCCTATGAACCTTGAAAAGTCGTCTGTCCGTGCCAGGCGCCACACGCAGCCGCAGCGGTATCATATTGTCCCATTGAAACGGTCGCGTTCAAAGGTCGTGGTGGCACTCACCGGAATGTCGTATCAGATACTTGAATGAATGACAGTCCTCGTTTTCCTCGTCAGGTCCGTCGTTACCTTGGTTGGCAGCGACAACGTCATCCGAATGTTAGTGATTCCTCCATTACGATGAGGATCATGTTCTTGAGCGTCTCGGACGAGCATGGGCCCGTTCATACCAATGGAAGAAGAGAATGGAACCGAGGGCGATGAGATACGTTCCCAATGGAATGCAAGATAAATAAGTTTTTTCAGTAAGCTAGCCACTGCCTCACTGAGTGCCTGGAGTCGTGTTGAATTCACCGTATTCTCTATCGAGGGCATCCTAATGATATTCTATCTCTATGCAGATCAGTTACGCTCGCCCATCTCGACATCATCGCTCTGCGAGTTCTGTAGTTTCTTCCCGTCACCCCCTCCAAAGAAGTCACGGATAGCCTGTTGTTCGGGGTCGTGTTCGATGATCTCCACCTGACGCTTCTTAAACAAGACAGGTCATCAGCCTAGCACGACGAGTCAAGGCGACCATGGCGACGTACAATATTGGTGATGTGCTCATGTCGGTTCACATCCGTCACTGTCACCACCAACGGTGGCACGGCCTGCAGCGTGTCCCCTGTGCCAGGCTACATACCCAACGCTCAGTGCCAAGCACGCCCCAGACGACGGGACACCTCACCTTGGCCTGCACCACAGCCCTGATCCAAGCGGTGTTGAGCAAGCCTCTATAACTCTTCGCGGGTGCACCCCCGTCGTTCCGCTTCAGCAGCGCGGGTATCATCTCGCTAATACACAGCCCATGACTGACCAACGCGACGTGCACGTCCCCAGACCCCACCGAAAGGGCACGGTGGAGGTAGGGTTCCAACACGCGGTCACAGACGACGCGTTCCGCGCGCACCGCCAGGTCGTCCAAGCTCTCCCCGTTGGGAAACTTTTGATGCCTCTCGAACAAGACGGGGTAGCGGCCCTCCTTGATATGATCCTCGGGCGATTTCTCGGTGCTTTGCTGCATCTGCCACGGGTGGCCTTCAGCATCGCCAAAGGACTGCTCGCGGAGGTCGCGATCGACGCTGAAGGATGGCTTTGGATCCGGTTGGCCGTCGAAGAGCGCTACTGCGGTGGCATGCGCACGCTTGAGGTCCGATGTGATGATGGCGTCGAGATGGGTGTTGGCATAGGCATCCCCGAGCGCCTTTGCTTGCTACCAGCGTTGAGATCAGAAATGAGCGGGAAAAAGGGGGGACCTGTCGTGCTCACTCGCACCCCTGGCGGTTCGATCAGTCAAGGATGAGTGCCTCGTAGACGCTACTCACCGAGTTCACTCAGCTCTACGTCGCGGTGGCCAGCCCAAATCGCTCTCTGTGCGATGAGTTGGGCACCTCGTACACTAACAGCATGTCACTTACGAGATTATCGAGAGACTCGCCATGCCTGATCTGTCACACAAATGAGCTTGTCAGCTAGCCAGATTGAAGGACCTTACAAAAGACACGATTAACATCGTAAAAGGTTGATGGTGGTGGTGATTGCAAGACACACCGACGTGCTTGCCGCTCGCATGTCGTTCTGGCCACAGGAATATCTAACTCCGAACTTTCTCTCGGATCCCGGAAGGATCATGATATTTAATGGATACAGCAAGGATACAGTATCTACATACATCGTAATAAGTCTACAAAAGAGCGAGGCCAAAGATAACTTAATAGTAGCAATGAATATACGGTCAGGTGCCTGCCCACGCTGGGATCAACCCGTCAAGTGTATGAATGAACCTCGGGCCACGTCGATCCACAGGACCTAAAACCACCAGGGGTCTACAGCAATCATATGCTATGCCATGCACCGACAAAAGGATGCTGTGGCGCTCAAGTACCGCGTCGAACGAGGCGGTGTTTGCGTTTCTTGTGGACCAAGTTACCACGCTTCCTGAGCGACTGTGAGTTGGAAGGCGTCACATAGCAAGCGGTTCCTGCAGTCGAACCCGAATGTGAAGTTGGAGAAGGAGTGGACGTCGGCACAATTGTGGCCGATGGTGAAGGAGAGTCAGAGTTAGCGGGCTCTGTCACTTTTGGTAAGGAATAACAAGAAAAGAGGGCGGGAAGAACGAAAAGAAAAGAAAAAAAGCGAAAGGGTGGGACTCACTGCTGGATGCCGACGCCGTAGGTGAGGGCGACGATGGCGTCGTCGTAGCAGAAGGACCTCCAGCGGAATAACCGCCGGATGAAGAGCCGCCGGAAGAACTACCGGGCTGATAACCACCTAGAATCACACCATTGCCAACGAACGTAGGTACAGGAGGTCCAGGGAAAGTGTAGGTCAAAGGTGGATTATAAACCTATCGTTTTTCGTCAGGTTTCGTTCACGAAAACAAACCAAAATGCTCACAGTAGGATCAAGAATCCCTGGGTCAGTGTCTGAATAACAGCCAGGTAGATGGCATTCGTCACCACTGGATGGCGTGCCAGACCCTGAGCCTCCAACGCTGAGTTGGATGCACGCCGGATAAAACTCGGCACCGCCTTCCGACATGGCGTTCTGGAGAGAGATGAGCTCGGTACGGAGGAGATAGTTTCCAGGTGCGATTTTCGACGGAATGGTTACATTCACAGGCACACCCGACGCTATTATTCCCACAATCGGTCAGAGGTCGCTCCCGTCAATCAGCTTACAAGATAACGCACCGAGGTTTCCTTGATACCAAGAGTTATTGTCCGGCTGAACCCCCAACTCCGAGACCTTGAACCACTCTGCATCAGTAGAGTCGTAGGACGCACAAGAGCCACTGCATTGAGCCATATAATGCATGATAGGTCCAGTTTCGTGAAACCACTACACGGAACTTGGTCTTAGAAGGGAAGAAGGAAGACCAAGGACGCACATTCTCACTACCGGTGGCACCACCAACCCACCAAATCAGGATTTGGTCTCCTGGATTAGCACTAGCGGCATCTTGCGCTAGGGTTGCATTCATGCCACAGTTCAAAGATGGATTCGTCGCGCCTTTGACAGGTGAAATCGTCGATATCTGTTCACAAACGAGGTTACATATACACAATTCGTAGGCGAAGACGAACCTGTCGAATGATACTCGGGTTCGTAGAGCCGCCTGGCTCATTTCCAGGATATGATTTGCCGTTGATGGTGACCGACTTGACCCATCCATGTGCTGAGACGAAGGGCAATAGACCAAAAACAAAGAGGAAAAAGAAGAAGCATATCATCTTGAGGAGGGCGTACAGCGAACGATGGCCTCGCTCAATGGGCCACTCGAGTAGAAAGGAACGGTTGATATGAGAGCGCAGTTTACAGGCGACGCAAAGCAAAGACGGATCTACTTATAGTGCTTCGTTGGTGGCGCATGGAAGTGGGGTGGACGGCAGCACAGCTGCGGGCACCACAAAGGGGAGCGCAACGATGATGCGGTGCAGCCAGACGGGTAACGAAGCCTCATACCCGATTATGGATCGACTGCATCATGTCTGCCTCGAGGTCAGGTGAGCGCCTTGGCATGTCCCGAAGTTGCCCTGCGCCAGAGTAGAACCATTCTGAAAAAACACACATATCGAGAGGAAGTGCAGTCGACAAGTCACAAGGCACTGCAATCACGTGCATGGCTTGTGGTCAAGGGTGGACGCGCGTGATTAGTACGACTCATTACTAGTTGGACTTGCCCGTACAAGGAAAGTTATCGGTGATGAACATTCGCTGATCGTGCTTCAAGTCTCAACGCTTGATGCTTGACTGCGATGGCATTTCATCACAACCGCAGACTTCATTGACCCTCATTGACTGTCAGGGGGGAATCCCACGCTCACTCCCCAATCCATCTCGTTCTCGCTCTCCGAGTGGGTCGTGGCGATACACACCACCCACTGTGTAGGCCTACCTCATGGTACAATCACTTCGGAAACAGAGCGACTAACTGAGGAGGTGAGCACGAAGAAACCAAAAGATACTGGCCACAAGCCCTGAGGCAAACCCGCGCACTCTTTGGTTGAGATCCAGACAGACGTGATCCGCGGCGCACGTCGTGGTGTATCACTAGCGCACGGACAATCAAACAGTCAGGAGGATAGGTAAAGTATGAAGGTATAAACTCACCAGTAATAACCTTGCTTTCTAGTACCTTGTTGACAGGATTCGTATCTGAGACAGAAATATTTCGAGCCCCGGAGATGGAATAGCGCGAATGATACGGGATCCGTAGTACCGCCGTGTTGACGCGGATTAAACTCTGGGTCGTTTCGGCTTCGTTTCATCAATGCGCTCGTTCTAAGGATACCGTTTCAGTGCTTACTCTACTCGACCCCCCTTAGTATGTAAACGAGCTTTGCAACCTTTCCGGGTGGGCGCATCATTAATGCCACAAGTTAACAGCGTGTTCGGCTCTGGTGAGCTCATTGTCGATACCCCCAACAAGGATGGCATAAAGCTTCCAGGCCAGCCACTGATCGCGTGCGCTCCCCCGCCATTTTGATCGGGATTCGACTCATGCCTTCTGCGCTAACTTCGGATCAGAGCGTTTGAGCTGCAGTTCCCCTGAATCAGTGATGGGGCCCGGTACGCATGATTATTCCTTCATCAACTCCAGATACGATAACTCATAGTGGGAGAGGCTTATACGGAAACGTATTCTCTTGGCCCATGAACGTCATTGAACATGAATCATGGGAAAGTCGATAAGCTACGCCAATGTCTTGATTTCCAGCGGTCTTTCTGGACCGACTTCTTTGTAGACTCCGCAACGATTGCACTGACCGTCTCACCGACCCTCACTTCCACGAGCAGCCACATTCGGGGACAACAGATTTCTGTCCAAAAGTATACCAACCAGCATCCGTCCACGACATTTCTCGGATGGAAACGTTAACCAAGAAGCTGCGCTCGACGACTTTGATTTTGCGTTCCGTGATGGCGGTCAGAGTGATACCATGCTTCTCTTGGTCAAGTTGAGATTAGTATACGGTGCACGAAACCAGTGAGGTGGATTGATTTTGAAACTGCCAGCAAGACCCATGACGTCGCTTCGATCCTTGATCTTCTCCAGTCTAGGTAGATTGCCACCATACATGTGCGGCAGCCCCCTGTGAGCCTACCTGGTGGTAGAATCACCTCAGAAAAAGTGTGAGGAAGCGGCGAGCACGAAGAAATTCAAAATACTAATCGCAAGCTTTGAAGCAGACTCACCCACTTTTTGGTTGAGACTCCAACGAACATATCCGGGTACGTGGTCCAGTGTAACGATGACGCACGAAAGTTCAGATCCACATAGAAAACCCATGTTTTCTGTTCTCCCAGTTCTGTATCCCTCTCACGTGAGGGTAAATCGGAGATAGGAGCAACAACATGGGTACAATCAATGGAAAGCAAAACCGAAGGCACACCGGATGGCACAAAGTTACGCTCCAATATGTACGTAGAGAATGCGTTGATCTATTGGAACATTTACCCTCTTCATCGTCCTTCGTAACGCACCCGCTGCGCGGTTCCAATCCAGGTGACCTGAATCGTCCACCATCAGCTCATAAAACTTGGATGCAATCTCCCTCGCCGCAGAATCATCCACCGACCACGTCGTCCCGATGATAGAGCGAAATCCAGCAAATTGCATCGCAGACGCGAGGTGAATCACTTCGTCTGGACTCTCTTGGTCTCCGACGGTCGTATGACACGCCGACAGGTACGCAAATTCCGAGTTCTCCAAATTGCACTGAATAATGTGCTGGATTGTGAACCGATCGCCGTGCAGCGCGAATGCGGATTCGAATGGTCGCTGCTGGTTCTGGATACCATGACAAGCAAAGTGCACCCAATCATTCTTGCCCAGCTCATTAACGACGTTGGGAATGCAAGCATCCTCCCCTTCGATGCGTGTAAACGTGGCATGTCCATGGACGAGCTGACCAATGTTGGTCAGTTCGGTGCCTACATTCAGGAGTTCCCTTGCGTCCTTGGCGGCCACCTGACCGATGGCGAGAATACGTTTCTTCTTTTCCGCAGGATCTGGTGGACTAGCGCGCCTAGCATGAATAAGGGCGGCCAAGGTAGTAGTATAGGACGAATCATAGATGTCGGATACACCCTTTTGACCCTTCCTAAACGGAGAAGCAGCGTGCAAAGGCAGGAGAGAGAATTCGGCCGTAGGACACCACCAGATGCGTGAGTTAGGGAGACATGTAGTTTGGAGGAATTCAACTATGTGTGAAACCACCTTTTCCCAGAGTTCTCGCAAGAAACACATAAAATCCTTCGTCCTGTCTTCCCACCTTGCAAGTTTCATCAAGTCTCTGAGTTTAAATGACATTTCTCGGACATATTCTCGCGTAATTGACAGCGGGATATGAACAGGATCCTTGTCGACAAACACGATAAGCGCATCGCAGCCATACTTACTGCAGTTCATAATGACGACAGGTCCATCACTAGCCGCGCGTTGAAGAGTGGAGAAGAACGAAGGAAGGAGGAAGCGAGAGAGACCGGGTAACTCGCGAATCTGGGACACCACTTTTTTCAACTTCAAATTGAGACCAGAGATCCGATCGTGCTGAGCAGCGTCATGTGAATGGAGAACATTGCGAATGAGTGAGGCCAGACGCTGGTACTCCTCTGCCAAGATCTTTCCTTTGGGACCGGACGCAAGGACGTCATCGAGTGGTGACTGCAGGCGAGTAAGCTGACTCCAGAAAACAGCGCGACCTTGTTCAAGAAGCTCGACAGCTTTAGTTGTAGATTGACTACGAAGACAAGCCGAAAAGGCATCCACTGCGAGGGATGATGAGAGGGACTTGAGAAGAGTGAGGTGTTGAGGCAGTGGTGGTAGAGCAGCTGTGTGCTCGACAAGTAGCCGAAGGGCCGTTTCATGTGCGAGAAGTGTTGAGTCATGGTTGAATTCTTCGGCTGCGTCCACCCATGCTTTTGCGGCCACCAAATCACTTATAGAAACCATTTCTTGCACATGCACGAGCTCAGCACAAAGATCAAACAGCGCTTGCTTGTCCTCTGCCTGGCATAACCGTGCAAACCGAGTATGATATGATGAAGCAAGATTCAGCAGAGACGACGATCGAGATGGGTATCCTGGTGGGGAAAGTAAGAGTGCATCTTCGCTGAGAACAATGGCCATGTCCAGGTCATCCATCTCCCTAAGCTGCCTGTATCGAGAGAATAAACAATTTGCTAGATTGTTCAGAGACGATGAGCAACCAGGGTGTCCCTGTGGGTACAGTGATAGCGCTTCCCAGGCAAGATTAATAGCTTCATTCAGGTCACCTGTCTCTTTGCAGTGCTCGTATCGAGAGGAGAGACTACTTGCAAGATTGTTCAGAGACATTGGGCGATTAGGGTGTCCCCGTGGGCGCAGCAGGAGTGCTTCTCGGTTAAGATCAATGGCCTCATTTAGGTCATCCATCCCTCCGAGCTGCCTGTATCGGGAGGAAAGATCATTTGCGAGATTGTTCAGATATATTGAGCGGTTAAGATGCCTCTGTGAACACAGCAAGAGTGCTTCCAGATGAAGAACACTGGCCTCGTTCAGATCATCCATCGCTCCGAGGTGATGATATCGAGAGGAGAGATCATTCGCGAGATTGTTCAGGTACATTGAGCGGTTAAGATTCCCCTGTAGGCATAACGAAAGCGCTTCCCGGTGGAGATCAATAGCCTCGTTCAAGTCATTCATCCCTCCGAGATGCTGATATCGGGAGGAGAGATCATTCGCAAGATTGTTCAGAGACAATGAGCGATTAGCGTGCCCCCGTGGCCACAGCAAGAGTGCCTTCCTGTGGAGATCAATGGCCTCATTCAGGTCATCCATCCCTCCGAGGTGCTGATATCGAGAGGAGAGATCATTTGCAAGATTGTTCAGAGAAAATGAGTGATTGGCATGCCCGTGTGGGCATAGCAAGAGCACTTCTCTGCGAAGAACAATGGCTTCGTTCAGGTCATCCATCCCTCCGAGCCACAGGTATCGAGAGGAGAGATCATTGGCGAGATGATTTAAAAACAATGAGCGATTAGGGTGCCCCTGTGGGCACAGCGAGAGAGCTTCCCAGCGGAAAAAAATGGCCTCGTTCAGGTCATCCATCTCTCCGAGATGCTCGTACCGAGAGGAGAGATCATTCGCGAGATTTTTCAGAGACAAAAAGCGATTGGCATGCCCCTGTGGGCACAGTGAGAGCACTTCTCTGCGGAGAACAATGGCTTCATTTAGGTCGTCCATCTTTCCGAGCTGCTTGTATCGGGAGGCGAGACCACGTGCGAGATTGTCCAGAGATCCCGAGCGATCGGGGCGTTTCTGCGAGCAGAGCGAGAGCGCTCCCCAGTGGAAAACAATGACCTCATTCAGGTCATAAATCATCTTCAGTTGCTTGTAGTGAGTGTCCAGACTGACTGCACACCAAATCAATATGAGTTCGAATTAGAGTTTAGAAGGCAAACATGGGTATTTCGCGAGCGAGGGTGTATTCTCAGTCTCTCTTTGACGTCGAAGCCCATTGAGAATGGCAGGTGTCATTGGATACAGCTGTTGGACTGGAAGTGGTCACCTCACTTTCTATCATGCGAAACTTGGAAACAAATACCTAACCGACGGAACATGATTCATTGAATTTAGTGGTTGGAGGAAAATGCTGGGGCGCCCGATGTAAAGGGCTACAGCGCCCATGCACGCCTCGAGGACTCTGCGCGGCAGATTTAACTCGCCGAACGCTGTAAGAGTCGGCATCACAAGAAGTTATCACATATTACGACATCGGAAATCAATCGATAAGACGTCTTAAGAACACACCAAGATACGGTGTGACGTACACGTCTACTACGTCGCACCCAACCACCTTGACGCATCTCGTCGTCTTTCTCAGGCCCACAGTGACTCAATCCAAGCTTGAGATCTGGATCACAATGCTTAAATACGAATAAAAGTCCGAGTCCTCAGCGACGCGGCCGCCTGCCTTTTCCAACATACGCATCATCATCGTTCACTGCAACCCACCAACTCCAAGTATAACGATTCACAGCAGAAGAGACCTACACAGAAACGTACTATAAGTATTCTGCCCGCCGTGAACGCAAATCTGTGTCATCGAACATGAATCGTGACAAACTTAAATGACTTCCAACGGTTTTCAATCCTCATGGCCTGATTTGTAGAATTGATCGTTTCACCAATCCCTCACTTCCACTAGCATCCACATACGAAGGCAGCAGATTCTCGTCCAAAAGCATACAGCATTCATCTACGATATTTGACCAGGTTTCTCGGATGGAAACATAAACCAAGTTGAGATTAAGCTACGTTGGGTATACGGCGCACGCAACTACTGTGGATTAATTTTGAAACCGCCAGCAAGACCCATGACATTGTTTGGATCTGCCTCGCCCTTGATCTTCTCCAATCTAGGTAGATTGTCACCGTACATATTGGCTAGCGGTGTATCAAAGATGGCGTAGTTTGGATATAAAGCGGGAGCGCTGTCGGTTTGGGCGAGCTTATCGGCTTCCGCTTGCAGCGTGCTTGCACTGGTCCGTGCCGCATCCCAAAAGTCTTGGTCGGAAGTGGGCAATAACCAAGCGTAATAAATGTTTACGGGGTAGACAGGCTCGGCGCGAGAGGGTGGGAACGCGGTCGGTGTGGTGTTGTGGGAGAGGTACGTCGGCAGGAAGGGTTCCACGTCGTATGATATGAAGAGGCCAGGTTCCAAGAGAAGTTTTTCGCACCATTGCTAGTGACATGATAAAAAACTTAGCCGGCTTGTGATAAAAGCGACACATTACACGCACCATGGTCTCGTCGACGACGGAGTCCAGCAGTGAGAGCGGGAGGCCCGGCGATGAAATTGCGTTGAATACTCCTCTGGGGAAGAGTTAGCATTGGCACGGAACGGCGTGGCAGTGTCTTTACCGTGTCCCGGCTGTCACATTGGGGTCGAAACTCTTTACGAGAGATGTAAAGGAACGAGTGGAAACATCCTTCACGATCCAGGGAATTGCTAGGAACTCATCAAAGACGCCGTTAGCGGGCTCGGAACCATCATAGAAAAATTCCACATCAGCGCCAGGCTGCGCGCCAAAAATCAGCACCCTTATTCTGATCAAGACACCGCACTCACTATCCCAAGAAGGCAGTTGTAGGTCGTGATGAGTGCAGCCTTGGGGTCAGTGTTGTGGGCCGCGAAGTTCGCCGTAGCCTGTTTCACTTGGTCCATGACGCTCGCCGTGTAGAAAATTGGCCCGCCCTTGATATTTTGTCAGTAAGGACACATACAACACAACACAATACTTACCCAAACGTCTCCTTGTTGGAATGTCTTCAATGTGAACTTGGTTACGATACCCTGCAAGCCAATTACCAAGACGGTAGTATCTGACAATGCAATTCAACCTACAAAGTTGTTGAGTCCTCCCTACGAGCTGATAAATCCACGACACCAAACATAATCTGCAAAGAGCATACCTTGAGAGCAAAGAACAAGTCCGGGTTCTTGGTCTCCGTGACTTCGGCAAGGGTACCGTTAGGCAGTATCAACTCAAATCCCTGCACTGTATCAGCAGTTAGGCCGTGTTGATTTGAGAGCCACGAGTAGCCTGTGAAAGTACTTAGACATGCAGATTTATTAGACACGACATTAAAGCTTACCTCCTCCAAGTGTAAAACCGGCCACACCAATACCGCTCACTCTTCCACCGACAACGATCACCCCGTGTTCTTCAAGAGCCGCATATACGTCGTCCCAGATGAGACCTGCACCAACTGTAGCCGTTTCGGTCGTGGGATCGTAGGAAACCTCAGAAAATCGTGTCATGGATATTTGGACGCCTGGAGTCGACGAAAACCCTTGGTTGCACGTATGGCCACCACCTTTGACCTGTAAGGGTTCCAATGTCACCGATAGAATCACTACAATGCTCCCGAAATACTACACGAACCGCGAATGGGGTCTTCGACTTTCCTAGGATTTCCAACTAAAAAGCAACTTTTCAGTAACGAAGACACCGTACACGCGCGGAGTAGTGTACTTACTGCTATGCCCAAATCTTCGGCCGTACCAGGTTCAAAAGAGCACATTGCCGATTGGGTACTCGAAGCCGCCCAGTGACTAATATCCAATGCATAGTTGAGAGACACTGCACGTCGTGAATAAATTATAGCGGAGAAATAGTCAAAACGACTCACACATATCGTAGACATCAGACTCAGCAGAAGTTGAGCACGCGATTTCCTGGCAAACATCATTTAGCAAAAGAGAGACTGTGTTGCAAGCAATCGCCAGCGCGATTCTGCTCGCCAAGACTGTAAAGAGTGGGAGGGTGAAGCGGGTCATGCTTCAAAAATTAGAAGACGAAGAGGTCAACACTCTGATCCATTATTTTCCAGTGTCTTTATAAAGCCGTGTTTATTTCGGCTTAGCTGAACTTATTCATCGCCAAGGGTCGGTCAAGTAACGCAACACGTTACTTGGGAGAGAGATCTGATTGGTTGAGAGTACACTCCATAAGGCCTCGTAAAGGAATCTCCACCAGCTAAGCGCCATTTCGGCACTCTGCATGGGAAAAACCTGATGCCGCCGTGGCGTAATGTGACCGCTTGAGCGGCCGTGTGAGGGCTCTGATTGGTCGAAAGTACGCACCATTACTTTTTTTGCGTAAATTGCTCATGTCATCGTGGTCCTGCGTCACCTTGTGTTTCCTTTTGGAAGATGCTCTCCATTAGGCCAATTCGGCTCGCTTCGACACCCGCTATGAGGTCACCGGGCTGCTTGTACATAGCCAATTCACTGTACAAGAGTGACGTGATTTTGCACCTTCACCGATGCCCGTACCGAGCACGAGATACCGTCGACATTGCGATCCCTCGTTCTGTGACTGGCATGCGGTACAAGCATCAACCAGTGCTCGCCACGTAGTAACCATCCTTTGCTGATTCCGAGGGCCTTGGTAACGCTGCCGGCTTACGACACAATTTAATGTCGCTCAAACCGAACTGGTGAAAAGTGCGTCACTTAAGTCTTGCACAGCGTGAAGGGCACGCTAACTCCTGGGGAACTTGTTGGTCACTGTGGTCCGTCAACCTTCGAATATTCCACCCCTTTGGCAGTCGGCTGAGGGGAAAAGACACTGAAACAATGACATTCGGCGCACTTACGCCGGTGGACATTTAATTGTGCATTCTTCCAGAATCATCGAATCCATAGATTATAGTAATGTTGAATCTACTCATTGAGTGGCGTGGCAGCCATTCGTTCTCACATTGGCACTACCGTGATGATGTGATCTATCCAGTCGGCAACATTGCTCGCCAGGCCCGTAGTTCACGAAGAACCAGACACCGTCGGCGTAACGCTGACCCCAAACACGTGTAACCTCCCTAAATCAAAGTCATCGTCATTCAGCAATTCCAGTCTCCCCATCCAATACTTCCCCGACCTCATCTGCCAGGCATATGTCAAACATGCCCGCAACACGCAAGTTGTGCAGGGTCGGGTCTGCAATCTGGCGCATGCGCGCGTGGAGGACGTCTGAGTGTGCCTCCAGCCACAGCGTTTCTAGCACCCCTAGCTTCGAGAGTGGGAAGGGTGTCGATGGCTTGAGGCCGACCATATACACGGCGAGGACGAAAAGTACCAACGATGCTGCGAATGCGATCACAACCTGTGGCTTGGTTGAGACATCATGGCAGTCGGTCTATGGCTGGACAGTCTTACAGGTATTGTATTGATCTATTTAGCAGTCATATTGCCAGCATCACAGTCAACGGCGGTGATGAAAAACTTACATTGAGTCTTTGCATGACGACGAGGTCCGTCACAACGCTCTCTCCAGACCCGCACGCAGGTCCGAAGTCACCATTGGTATGACCGGCTAGAGCGATTCAGTCAGCCGAGTTGCAGGCCGCCACTATGAACTTCACGTACCCGCCCACAGGTACTGCGCCGCGATCTGAGAAATGGCGTCCTCAAACTGAGAGGGAATGAGCGTCACATAAGGGTCCGCGCTCGATTGTGTAGCAGACGTAAAATTGTTCGCATCGGTATTGATGCCGAACAGCGACATCGTATACCTTGTGACCGTCAAGCACTGCTGGCACACGCAACTGGCGGCTTACGAGTCCATGTTAGAAGTCGGGAAGGTCCCCACATAACTGACGGCATTGCTGAGCGCGCTCGATATCTAACATAGACAAGGATTTCAGTATGTGTCGAGCATCAATGAGCACGATAATTGCACCTCATTACCAAGGGACGGCGTACATCCAATTGGCGACCAGACCGACCACGATCGCTGCGGCACATCTGTTGGTTGCGACTGGCGTGTGCCGGGGAGGACATCATTCTGGACGTCCAAGATGTTCACCGTCGTCGACGCGTTGATTGAACATACCACAATGTATACGGTCGTGTTCGAGGTCTCGTTCCCACCTGCGCAACGTCAGATTGGTCATCGTCCGTCTCAAATGCCTTTTCCAGACCTGCCGGTGTTGTGTAATTACAAGGCATGCTCATATTCACTTCCTCGCTAAGGGATGCGTCCAGCTGGAGCGCAGTTGTCACCCAGTATAGGAGATAACCGTCGCAATTCGGGGACTGGTGAGAACGTAAGCGAGTATGTTCTAATCGTGGCAATTAAAGAGCATCCAAACCGTAAATGAATTGTTACTTTCGTAGGGTAGGGCCTGGGTGTCACGCAAGAACAAGACCATGTCCTTCCCTGGAAGTTGGAACACACGTCAGTGTTTTACCTGGAGAGCTACCATTCTCAAGGACCTACAAACATTCATCTCGCCATCTATTTCGACGGGTAAGGTCGCCTCGATGAAACCTGAATCATAGACACTCAAAGGATTAGGGAGCAAACCACAGTTAGCCCGAATGGTGGTCGCGTTCACGGTTGCATCCACAGACGCCGAGTTCACCGTCGGCACGTCATACAGCGTACTGTTGACCAAGCCCTTGGTGGAAATAGGGAGCTGGTGTAGCGGAACGATCGGGGAAAGTGCGGCCCAGTCGTACGCGGTGAACGCCGAAGATGGCCACGCCAACGCTGACTGCGCCGTGTGATTTATACCGCTGTTAAATACCTCGAATCGAATTATGGTCGTCGATATGATGTTGAGAGCGGATGCAGAGAGATAATATGCCAAGATCGCGAGCGTCGTGCGGAGTGATGCGGTGACCTTGATTTGTTGCCAAAACCCGACCAATGGGGAGCCAATACTAGTCCATGCTTGCGAGAGGTCATGGATCCTGGTTAGATTTTGTGTACGCACCATGGCTCGGGAGACTGCGAGCTGCTGTGTAAAGAAAACCAATATCAGAGTATACACCTGAGGCGAACCAATCAATGTCGTTAAGTATCGCCTGTACTCAACGTCAAACTTACGACGTAAAAGAGTTGCAATGAAGCTACCAATGCAGCTGTTGACACATTGCTGACAGATTGAGCGGTAACACGGTGTTCGGGATGGAATACCAGCAACAACAAAAGTGCGACATGAAGGAAGACAAAGAATCCATGCAGCAGATAGCACCAGAAACATCGTGATTTGACAGGAGACGGAGTGTATACTGGCCGCTGTACGCTCTGTCGAACCTCGGCTATTTGGGTCCGTGCTACGAACGGCACAACAATATGGTAAGTAATGCATGACGAGAGTTGAAGGCGTCGAGCGATACCATGTATTACATCGTCTATTTGCATACGAGCGGCATGTTCTGGATTCAGGAGCGGTACTGCTTCACTAACGGTCGTGCTCCTCTGAGAGAGCTCGCTTTTCGTGAGACATACATCAAACATGCACGCAGATCGCAGGTCCCCGGCTGACGGGGAGCTAATTGCGTTCAGGCGTTCGTGGAGAGCGTCGAAGTGCGCCCCAACCCAGAGCATTTCTAACACAGTGGTACCCGTGACCAAGGGTGGGTCTTTCTTTATATTTGACGGGACGTCAAGCATGAGGAATGCTATCACGGGGAGGATGAAGGACATGCTCAGGGTGAATATAACCTGTTCCACAAAATGTTTTCAGAGACAATAGAGAATTTGCCGACCCAAAAAGACCTACTGGGATGGTATTTATCTAAAACGAAATGTATGGGAGGAATCGTAGACACGTGTGGGATTGGAGACTTACATTCAACCTCCATCCGGACACTTGCTCTATAACTTGAACAAGGCTGTTTGTGGGTATATTTCCGTTACTTTCAATTAATTTTCCGCCTATGAAAGTGGTCATTCAACCTTAAACCTGCTAAGAGTCGACAATCGGAGAAGCGCACCTATCCATATCAACCTGGCGGTCATGGTGGACAATGCATTCTCGAGTTCGTATGGCGTCAGAGTGAAAGGCGTTGTGTTCGATGCTATGCCGTTCGATTGAGGTATTCCTAGTAAGTTCATCAGATAGCTGGGTAATCGATTGATTAAGGGGCCAACTCGAAGAGATAAAACATACATGTCCAAAGAGGTATTTCCGTAGTAGGTAGTTTCAATCTTCCCATACGCCCTAGACAGCTTCATTATTATGTCAACAAGATTCATCCCCCACTAAAGGAACAGTGCACGTACCACCGAACCAAGCTGCATTCCTTCATGAGGTGTCCATAAGGGCCAAGCCTGTGATGCTGCGTCTGACACATCCACCATCGGTTCCAGATACCCCCTCTGAACATCTAGGCTGGTCATGTAATCGGATACACCTAAAGAGCAAGCTATGATATATACTGTAGCCGACGTGTTGTAATATTGCGATTCTGAAGTAATGGCAGATAAGAACGATATCACGTCAAGAGAAACACGATGCTGACCTGGAACAGTGTCCCAGATGATATCGAGACTGATGTTCTGCCCAGTCGAACTGTTTACTTGCATGGTAGTTGAAGCCGTGTAAATCAATACTTCATTCTGAACCTATGGATGATCAATTGATAAAATACAATGTACTTGCAGTACCGACTTGCCTCTGAGAGAAATAACACCTCGTTGGATGCTGTTCAACATGGACTTTGATTGGCGCAAGCATATGACGTTGCCAGCAATGCCTTACTCGAAGAAAGCAGGTGTACCTGCGAGGATACTTGACCGACGCCGTTCATCGATGCATTCACGATCACGTATCGATCATCAGGCGTGTACGAAAGGTTTTGAAGAAGCCCACAGTTTGCATGTATAGTGTGCGCACTCACGGAGGCACACAGCCCGCTAGTATGAGGTCACCAGACAACTTGTAGCCAATTGACCGTACAAGAGTGACGTGATTTCGCACCTTCGCCGATGTCCTTGCGATCTCCCGTTCTGTGACTGGCATGCGGTAATGCTTGCCACGTAACCATCCTTTGTTGACTCCGAGCCCTGGTAACACTGCCGGGTTACGACACAAATTAACGCCGTTCAAACCGAACTGGTGAAAAGTGCGCCATTGCAGTCTTGCACAGCGTGGAGGGCATGCTAACACCTGGGAAAGTCGGTCAACCCCAGGCTTTTCTAGCATCTGGTCTACAAGTGCTGACCAGGTAGAGTCCAGATCTGGAGCTCACAGGAAGCTGATGCTGTGAGTCGGAGATTCTTTCGGGTCTTACCAACCCATTTTGTAGGTCAATGTTCACGACTCAACCAATCATGCGCTGCCCACTTCCACCAGGCCTACTGAGTCTATTACGAACGGCTCTCGAGGATGATGCCAACTTCTTGGGACAGGGTGCATTGTAAACTACGGTGGAAGGTAAGTTCGATCTCAACGTCTACCGGGTAACATCTGTTGTAACTTGTGGGTGGGAGTGTCCTTGGGGAAAGGGGATCAAACACTGGTGAATTCCTTCTCGTCAATGGAGGTGCTGATGGGACGGCGGCACTTTGGAGTGTAGCGGGATCAGCAAAGAGCCTCGTCCCTTCGTGTTGGCCGCCTCTCCCGTCCGTGTGATATCATACAGTTAACCATCGTGTCCGACGGCCAAACTGTCTTCCTGGGGAGCATGTCTGTGCTAGTTGAGGTCTTGACAAGGTAGACCGTTCTCGAAACTCTGAATGAGTTCGAGCTCACCCCGTTCTTTCCTTGCTTCCTGTATAGCACTCTATGACTCCCAGTAAAAAACAGCCTGGATGGACGCACCACCACACGTACGGTGATATCAGGGGATTGACTATCTTAGTGCGTCGCATCCTTCTGATTGGTATCAAATGGAGAGGGATAGTCATGATAATGAAACATGGAGCTTATTGTAGCTAGTTCTCTAGGCTGGAGCTACATTCTTTGTGATTGGTATGTCGTTCTTCGGTTCATCTAACGTCATACGAGCGGTCATTCACACACAACCTTTTCCGCATATCCCCTCCATCCTACATATATATTTTTCGAGCCGTCTAGCCGCGTGGACTTGTGGTTCTAGCTGAGACCAGGAATATTGGACCTAGCGTTTGCGAGTTCTTTTAATAGCCTCAGGATTCCCGTCGAAGTACGACCCGAATGTTATCCTCGGGTCCGGGATGCTGTGTCTTCACAACTGGTGGCAAAGGGATCCAGAAGGGATCCAGGGACACCAGGTTAACCCCTTCCCTCAGCCCGGTGAATGATTACACTGGGCGAGTTCACTAGTAGATCAGGTCTTGCATTATTTAGCTGAAGGGCCCCACAAGGTATCAACAATTGGTTTGTCTACCTCCTTGAGGCGAACGCACTGGTGGTGAGTTGATCATCATGGCAGATGTATGCGACAGTGTATTATTAATCATCTTCCAGGAAAGATTGTTGGTTGGTTTGTTTCAGCGCCTTATGGCTGACACAGCGTCAACGGGAAACTCTGGGTCGTATGACTGACGGTATTCAGAGATGGAGCCGAAGCGCAATAGGCAGGTTATGTAAACCTGGTTGCATGAGACGAGGTGAAGACTTATCAACTTTCTGCGTCAGTGGTATGCACAGGTTATATGCGTGTTAGTGAGATTTCAATGTCTGACATCGCGACCCTGGACTATGATAAACAAGCGTGTAATGTCGATGAATAAGTTCATTGGGCGGGGCCAATACGGTACAGCGACAAGCATGTATTCAGGCGAGGATATGGTACAAGAGCGAACACAAGACGTATCAAGACATTGATCAGAGAGTCATGTATCATACAAGAACATACCAACTTAAAAGCAAATCGTCGAAACGGATAAGACACGAATCACAATCACATCGAGACGGTCAGGAGGTAATACAAATTCAGACCAGGAAAGCATCTGAAGAGATAACTCAGCCATGGGTCCTGCGATGTGAAAGAAAAGAAACCTACAGTGATTTTCGAAACAACTCAAATTCCGATGTGGACAAACACGATCCGCTTCTCCAACGACACTTCATCGGCTGTCTCTAATGCCGCAGTGTTCAGCGCCACAGCAGCGTGCTCGAAACCAACCTCCGGATGTTGGAACATTTCCTGGTAGAACCGAGTGACGAATCGATGCGCAACCGTATCGTCCACCCTCCACAATGTCCCAATCACTCCGTTGAACCCCGCAAACTGCATCCCGGCCGCGAGGTGGAGAACCTCATCCGGCGTCGACGCATCCCCTACTGCAGTATGGCACGCAGACAAGAACGCGAACTCGGAGTTGGTGTAGCGCTCCTGGATGATACGCATCAGTGTGAGCCTCCCGTCCCCCATGGCGAACCACGAGTCGAACGGCTTGGTCGCGTGCTGCGCGCCGTGGCAGGCAAGGTGAACCCATCGGTGGTCTCGGAATGCCTGTACGGCGCCATCGACCGTCGCGGCGTTGCGAGTGACGGCCTTGAACTTTACCTGTGGGGGCATACCTGTCTCGTTTCTAATCCGCCGGATTTCGTGTTCCACCTCAACGAGCTCCCCGAGCCTCAAGCTGTCTCCATCCGGACGTGCTTGACCGACAGCTGCAAACGAAACTATACCCGCCGATCCAGAAGCATCGCGGGCCTCCTTCTGCACACGGGCACGCTCACGCGTACGTATCAGACCCGAGAGAGAGGGAGCGTACGAAGAGACGTAGAGGTCCATGAAGCTCTTCTGCCCTTTTCGGTACGGGCCTGCTGCATGAAGCGGAAGGGTCGTGAACTTAGACGTGGGGCACCACCAGATGCGCGAACCCGGAGCGAGATAGATATCGTTTTCAAGGACAGAGGCGATAGGTCCGACCACAGATCTCCAGAGATCCCGCAACATCTCCTGTACCCAGGATTCTCTGTTTTCTCCATATGCATGTGCATCCTGACTCAGCTCCGATAATTGCAAACACAATTTATCAACGTCGGCGTATGAGCAAGGGAGGGACACGTGAATAGGCGGACCTGTGCGTAAAATGATGAGAGCGTCACATCCATATTCGCTTGCATTGACAATAATGACAGGTCCGTGTTCTGCCGCGGGTTGGAGGTCGTTGAAACGGGGAGGTAAAAGAAAGTCCGAAAACCCATCCAAGCAGCGAATCTCGTCCACGATCGCTCGCCATTCCTCTTGAACTTGCCAGTAGGGATCTGTGTCTGCGTCTCCACTCCCTTGAGCATGTTTCCGGAGGCCCTCACTCAGTTGTGTGAATTTGCTCCGGAGCTCGCGTCCTCGGTTACCGTGGCTGTCCAATACAGCTATGGAGATGTCGAAACGGGCAAGTTGGTTCCAGAGGATTCCTCGACCCTGCTCTAGGAACTCTATAGCCATTTGGAAGTCACCATGTCTTGTGGCACATGAGAATGCATTATTGGCAAGATCAGCAGCCCTTGCTTGCATTGTTCCATGCCTTGAATCCAGTGAAGGGTTGAGGGAGGTGAAATGGTCAAGTGTATTGAGTGAGGTTTGATAGGCTTCTAAGACTGAGGAATGA
>JBBPTV010000514.1:0-20199 GCA_038094275.1 Tubosaeta brunneosetosa | reverse complement strand
TAGCACTGCATCCTAATTAGTCCTCACTCCTATCTATCGTGTGAATTTTTTGCTATTGTATACATCTCATAACGTATCAGGTTTGGGTGGCTCCCGTTGGTATACGTTATGACCAAGTCAACTGTACGCCAGCTTGGCATGCTCGCCGGGTGCGCTGCGGCAACGCCGCCTGGTCGTCATGGTACTTCTGCTCCACTTGGATGCGGGCGGGTCCCACTGGGGTGATATTGCTGAAGAACTGGACGTGCAAGAAGATGGAGAGAGGGTGCAGATGTTTAGTTTCAAATATAAGACAGCGGTGTCGAGCGCGAGACGCGTTTTGGACACGCGGGCGGAGGGAGCCGAGAATGGCGAAAGAGTCGAGGAACCTTGTTTAGGCCCGATGGCGCAAGCTGCTTGTGAAAGAGTCGCGTGCCACAGTGTGCGAACCGGCTAATCCGAGTCACGTCATAGAACATACCCAATACTAATTACAAGGATACCCCGCCGCACATTTAATCAACGAGTCCAGGTTTCTTGTTTCCCATGTCTCTCAGCCATTCTGACATACCGCAGTCGTTAAAGAAAGGCCACGCGATCATGTCTCATGCTTCTTCGTCAGTAGACGCACAGGATCAACAACCTATTAATACCGTTTCAGACTCTCCTCGAAGTGGACCCATCCGTGGAACTGGTTCAGCTGCTGTTACAATTGTTTCTCCCGTCTCTGAACGTACACCACTTTTGCAACCCTCGTCTCCGGTTCTGGGGCTACATGAGCCACCTAACAATGATGAGATGGCCGTGGATCGGATACCTACCTCTGAGATATTCCGCGGGGAACTGCTCACACTCACTTTGTATTCTTTCCCAGTTTTGGGGTATGTCCTTGATTTTTGATTGCCTTCGCACTCATATTCACCCCATTATCAAGTACTCATCTCTTCGAGCACTCTTTCATCATTGCCTCCGTCATATCTATCGGACATATTTCTACGTTGGCCTTGGCGGCCGCCACTTTGGGCTCAATGATGGCTGGTATCACTGGATACAGCATTGTCCAGGGTTTTACATCAGCGCTGGATACCCTTCTTCCACCCGCCTGGACCTCTGACAGGCCCTACATGGTTGGCCTATGGACTCAGAGGACGGGTTTGTTCTCCTTGTCCATATTCAATAACCCGTCGTATTAATCAGGCGTTTGTATCAGTGCTCATGATGGGAATGATGCTTATCGTACGTCCAATCACTTCTAAAGTCGTGTTCAATTTGGATTCATCGGGTTTAGCCAATCATTGCTATTTGGCTCAATGCAGAACCCATCCTTCTCCTTCTCAATCAAGAGCCAGAGGTAGCACGGCTTGCCGCCCTCTACCTCCGCTGTGCATCCCTCGGACTTCCGGCGTATGCCTTCAACTGCATCGTCAGGTACCTTATTGGTTTCCTTATTAGTTATCGTCGCAAGAAGCTAACTTGCGTGCGCAGACGATATTTCCAGTCTCAGGGGTTGTTTGGTATCCCGACGAAAATTACACTTATGGTCGCACCTATCAATGCGTTCCTGAACTGGTTATTCGGTGAGCAAATATACTCTTGGTGTATTCATTCATCCATGCTCCGGATAATTCATAGTATACCCTCTTGGGCTTTCCTTCCCGGGTGCACCACTTGCTACTTCTCTTTGCTACAATCTTATCTCGGCGGTTTCTATTTTCTATGGATACCGTTATGTTCCTCGTACAGCGTGGTTACCAATCACCCTGGAATCTTTCGACCCGGTCAGTGGCGAACTTTGGGGAGGATGGGGACACCTGGCGAGGCTCGGCTTTGCTGGGGTGGGTCAGCTCGCCAGTACGTGGTGGAGTTGGGAATTGGTCGGACGTGAGTGTCACCTTCCTTGCTGAATACTCGTTGAACAGTGTGCTTCCTATTAGTTGCCGCTAGCCAGTAAATAGTTGCACCTAAAACTGCCATTCACCCGAAACTGAGTCCGTTCCTTTTTCGATAGGTTGGGACCTGTTGCACTTGCTGCACAATCTGTCTTGCTATCTTCCGCGTCAACTACGTACCAAGTACCATTTGCACTAAGTATTGCTACATCTGTGCGGTAAGCATCGTAGTGTGCTTCTTTTTGAGGTCAACCACCAACTGACGGTCGACTGTTGTTCTATCATTGCTACACCAGGATCGGAAACCTTCTCGGTCTAAGAAACGCGAGAAGGGCTGGGATAGTCGCAACAACATCAATCGTAATGGCTGTCGCGCTCGGATCTATTCTCAGGTGAATGATGACCCCGCTAAGTACCTCCATTGGACTTTTTTTTTCGATTAACCCCGTCATATCCAGTGGCATTCTCATGATTTTCCACGACAAGTGGAGCTATATTTTTAACAGTGATCCCGGTATGTCCTACCCATGTTACGTGCAGATATGCAAGCGGATTGGCGTACTGACTCCTCACTTAGAGGTCATTTCACTTGCTGCGGCTATTCTACCACTCGTTGCACTGTTCCAAGTGTTTGATGGAGCAACGAGCATCATTGGCGGGATATTTCGCGCTCGAGGAAAATTGGTGAGCACATATGTCGTCACGGACCACCGCTTTTCCCATTCTTTTCTACCAGTTTGCGAGCGCCGTTCTCAGTTTCACCGCTTATTACATGCTTGCTATTCCGGTTGGATTATACCTTGCCTTTGAGCGTGGGCACGGCCTTGAAGGTCTTTGGGCCGGATTGACACTGGCGCTGGTGTATACTTCTGCGGTGGGCTGGTGGATCGGTGTCCACGGTGTTGATTGGGAAACAGAGGTCGTGCGGGCACAAGGAAGAATCGGAGGGAAGAGTGATGATGAGCAGAGGGATGGTTACGGACCCTTGTCGTGAGTCTGAGAAACTAGTGATCTGTTCGTGCCCTAGTGATCGGTGATGAGTATACGCTACCATTGGGAAAATTATCCTACCAGTGGAACTTCACCAAAGCAGATGACCATGTGAATACCTTCATCTGAGTTGTTCATTTCTAGAACGCTCAAGCTCGACAACCATCGCGGCGTGGAGAAACAGGCAAGCGGTATGAATGCCTCATCAGTGTCGGATGAGAAAATTGATGTTCATGAGGCTGAAGGCCTCGAATTGAGGGGGGATCAAACTGCCCACGCAAGTCCCTATTGATGGTCAGGCCATGTTTTGCGGTTTGCGACAAGAACAGGGGCCAACAATCTCCCCGGAATGACTGTTTCCCGTAGGAAACACTTATTTAATTCAAAGGGTGTATTTGCCGATATCAGACATGCGTGAGTTGGCGGGCACCAAGACAAGAAGATTGATGAAAGATACCAGATCCTTGAATCCTGGGTGGCCGTGCGCGTCCGGATGTAGTGGCTGAAAGGTTGGATTGAAATGGCATGTCGCAAGATTCTCGATTGCAAAGGTTTTCCAGTCATTCAAGACTTTCCTCGAAATTCTAGGATACCACAGAAAGGCTGATTGCGCGAGGTCGTCATGATACAATGATGATGCAAAAGTCGACAATAAGAATCTCTAGTATCCAAACCTCCATCAGCCCAGAATCACCACCAACAAAAAACAGGCGCAAACCTACACTTTCAAGGCGCTCACCGCGCCCGGCAGACGACCTCACCGTTCAACCCCAGCGTCAGCGCCTCGCGCGCCTCCAGCCACTCATGCTCCCTACTCTTGGTCTTCACCACCGCAATCTCGCCCATCCCGAGTGGCTTGATCGTCTGCGCGCGCCGCCCGCTACATATCCGCTGGATCTCGCCCACGTCCATAAACACCCGCCGGCTCGGCAGGCTCACGAGGCGCATGTGCGACAGCACCGGCCGGTCGTCGCGGTGCTTGAGCTCTGCCCAGATGCGGCGCTCAGGTTCGCCAACGTGTTGGAAGTCGGAGGGGGATGGAGCGGCGATGGTACCACGGGTGAGGTTGCTCAAGAATCCGGCACGGAGGAGGATGGAAAGGATGGCGAGGTTTTGTTTGGAGTGTTCCACGGCGAGGTAGCGGTGTCGGGCGCGAAACGCGTTTTGGACGCGCGCGCAGAGGTCGTAGGGAAGGGGCATTCGAACTGCCCACTTGACGAGTCTGGGGAAAAACACCAAGTTGGTTGCTTATGTAACAACATTGTCGACTCGATCCGATGTCTTGGGGTGGAAAAAAGACACCAAAGACCAATCGATAGTTTTACGCTTGGAAGTATCAGTGTACGCGATCTGTTGCGAGAGACATTCAATGTCGTCGAGTTTTCCTCAGTTTCGTTCACACACTTCTCAGACCAGACTGCATGAGTACAAAGGAAATGTGTGACCGTGTTCTTTGCTCGACGACACATTTTGATTTGCATAAAAACACGCAATGGTAGCAATCACGGGATGCAACGCTGGACTCCCCATTCAACAATGCACTCCGGTGGCTTTCATCATACATCACCATAAACTCCCCTGTTCACTACCACTATCTCTTCATCTCGATTTGACCTCGCGTTCGGGTCACGAGCGTCGGCAAATGCCATCGCACTCGCACTGATGGCGCCACCCCCAGTGGAGGTGATACCGAAGCCGGCATCAATGTTTATGTCACTTCCACATCCCCGGTGAGGATCGCTTGCATAAAGTGCCCGCAAACCCAGAGTGAGTCGGGGAATGAGCGTGAACATGGGCGCATATTCGGGCACAAACACCCATACATTCACTGCTCCTGGAAGGCTGAGCGACAGGCAGTTAATGAGTGCAAATGCGACGATGCTATTTAGATCAATTTTTTGTTACAGTCATGAGGGAACGTAGGGATAGACGCACGAGAGAAAGTAAAGTAAGCCGTCTCTTATCATGAACTTCATGTAACGGTCGAGTTGCGTCCCGTACATTCCATGCGACTCCCTAAAAAGTCGAACTACAATGAGGAGACACATGGAAATGCTGAGCGCGAGCCGGAAAAAGTCTGCAACTTTGCCGACGAGGGCCATAGCATATGCTTCCACACAAAATGAGAAGTTGAGCACATGTTTAATGGCCTCTATAATTCAGAGAATGACAGATTTCATTGATACGTGTATATGGTGAAACTTGATCTCACGCACCTAAGGAACTCGCCCGAGTGCTAGGCACAATAGTAGCGACTAAAAATCCAATGACTTGTGCAGCATATAGCAAGAGGAGAGTAGCAAGTATGAACCTCGATCGATCATACAGCGCCTATCATGACTACTGCACTCATTGATGCCATTAATCATTTAGCGAGAGAAAAGATGGCGTCTCACAGTCTGCTGCTGTGACGAAGACCATGGCAGTCCATGGGGCAATGATAAACAGGTCGGTGCCTTGGAAATAAAGTTCAGTACAGCGAACTTGGATTAATTTATGAGGCTCACAACTTCCAGGAACAACGAATCATTCAGAATCATTGTCAATATATAGGATGGTGGACGGATACATACACCTAAACATAGTTGAAGGCTGCACAGCGTCATAATGACAATGCTTGATCACAAGACCAAGAATTTCGAGTGCTTTGGCCGAGCCAGGCCAGCCAAATCTATCTACTAGTGAAGTGCTCACCAAGTCGAGCGCAATAGGTCTGCTCTATCCATCCCTTTCAGAGTAGAGCTACTCATCGTCTACGACAAGTACTTGGCATAAGCGTGTACTCAGATAGGCTCACTTCCCAATCTCCGAGACTCCATACATGTCCTTGAGCTGTTTGGCCCGCTGCTCTGCACCCATCCCGTAAAGACCACGTTGTCCTGTGTCGTCATCACATCCACGACGCTGTTCAGTTTACAAGCAGAGTCGGTATACGGTCCAGTGGCGCGAAGTGACAGTGACTTGCCATAGGTGAGGCGCCGGTATATCACAGTGGGTAGCACGATGGGTAACTCCACAATGCCGCGCTGTGTGTGCTCGATGCCCTTGACTCGAGAACGCTTTGATCGGGTGGCAGGGGTACGATGGATATCTTAGTGCCATGCAGCACGTTTGCAGTAAGAGATGGCGAATTTACACCGGTGGCTCTGGTAAACGCGAAGATATATGACAGACATCGTGATCTGGTACTGTACTGCCGTGCTAGCTTGCTTAGGTTTAACTAGTGCGGGGTTGGGTTTCCCTCCACTTTGTCTGCACGTTTTAACTTTTCTGGGAGTGCCTTATACTACTTGGTCATTTTGACTTTGCATAAATAACATACGCTGCACCTTAACTTGAGGGATGTGATCAAATGGATCAATCGATCCCAGACTTATAGTATCGATCCAACGATGCACGGTAGCCTTCATCATGCATCACCGTAAGTCCTCCTTTCCTCCACTATCTCCGCATCTCGACCCAGCCCCTCGTTCTCGCCTTGAGTGTCAGCGAATACTATCGCACTTGCACCAGCACCACCCCGAGTGGAAGTGATACCAAATGCAGTGTCAATGTCACTTCCACGTCTCCCGCGAAGATCGCTTGCATAAAGGGCCCGCAAACTCAGCGTGAGTCGGGGAACGAGCGTGAACGTGGGCACATATTCAAGGACTAACACCCATACACTCATCACCCCTGGAAGGCCCCTGAGCGACAGGCAGTTAATGAGTGCAAGTGTGACGACGCTATTTAGATCAATTTGTTGTTAGAGCCATCAGAGAACGTGAAGATGGACGCACGTGAGAAAGTAGAGTAAGCCGTCTCTTATCAAGAGCTTCATGTAACGGTTAAGTTGCATCCCACACGTTCCACGTGACTCTCTAAGAAGCCGAACTGCAATGAAGAGACACATGGAAATGCTGAGAGCGAGCTGGATAAAATCTGCAACTTTGCCGCTGACGGCAGCAGTATCTGTATCCACACAAAATGAGAAGTCGAGCACGTGTATAATGGCCTCTATATGGTTAGATTCATTGATATGTGTATATTGTCAAACGTCTCACGTACGTAAGGAACTCGTGTGAGTGGCAGGCACAACTGTAGCGACTGAAAATCCAATGACTTGCGCAGCATATGGCAAGAGGAGGGTGACAAGTATGATCCTTGATCGATCATACAGCGCCCACACACGGAGTATCATGACCACTGCATTCATTGACATTATTCAACTAACAGAAGAAAATATGCTGTCTTACAATCTGCTGCTGCAATAAAGACCAAATAAAACCAATGGGTAAGGATAAACAGGTCAGTGCCTTGGAAATAGAGTTTAGCACAGTGAACTTGAGTCAATTATAAGGCTCACAACTTCCAGGAGCAAAGAATCATCCAGAATCATTGTCAATATATAGTAGGGATTGATGGTGCCAGATGGATACATACACCTAAACATAGCTGAATTTGTGGCATGATGATTAATGGATTGAGACATTACTTCTATGGGGCCAGGCAGAAAAGAACTTCCAACTATGATTGCACAATGTTGGTAAACAGACAAGGGGTAGTCTGAAGTACATACCAATGGTTATTATTCTGGGAAACAATTGATTAGGAATCAATCTTTGTTACAATGAACCACAAAACATACGCTACATTACACAATCCAAAATAGCGAAGCTGAAAATTTATGAGGCCCAGGTGTGACATGACATCTCACAGTTGGAGAAGACACTCACAAGAAAGAACAATGTAGACACAAATGTCCAATGCTGTTTCTGCAACCAAATTGGAATAGTAGCCTAACTCAAGAAAAGTAACCACTGACCCATATGTATTCTACCTTCAAACATTGTAAGTAGCTGACGAGACCTTTGTAATGCAAGCACATACTTCATCTGCAAATGTGAGAACTTGAAGATTTGATCATCAATGGTAAAGAACAACACTGAGAAAATAAATTACTTACAGTAATCATATCCAACTGCAGTGAGGATGACAACTGGGAAAACAATAAGATCAATGTTTGGTTTGATATGGGAGGGTACCCATGAGACACATAATTGTTTTGCTGGATGGTTGCAACAACCTGCTGCAACTGCTGTAAGGCAGAAACCATGGATTAGAGATACAATGCCTGAGTTAGCACCACTGATGGCAATAATACTGGGTGCGTCACATATTATATCTAATGGCAGAAGAGGATAATGAAGGAGACCTTTGTTCTACTCGTGTGTGCCATATCAATCATGTGCGGCGATAGATATGTATCATGATACTGATGCAGGTCGGAAGCCTGCGATGCCAAATGAAAAGTTGCAGCATACTATCATTGATACTATGCTGGGCGATCTTGGGCATGTACAGGAATCGAAGTGGCGAAAACATGGGGTCAAGAAATATTCTCAAGTCGCGTCCATCGTGTTAACGTTCTAACTAAAATTAGTAGAAATGGGTGGTAGTGTGGCAGAATTCTGCCAACAACCTTTAGTGCAAAGAGCTCGTTGTCACTGCGCAAAAATGCCGCTCAGACTGCAGCAGTTGAAAAAATCATCAATTTTTTTGAGAAGTAAATCCGCACAACGGAAGAGATGCACCTAACAGCCTAGACTATTTGACCCAAGCGAGCAACTAAAACG
The DNA here is from genome assembly GCA_038094275.1 of Tubosaeta brunneosetosa. NCBI lineage: Eukaryota > Fungi > Basidiomycota > Agaricomycetes > Boletales > Boletaceae > Tubosaeta > Tubosaeta brunneosetosa. The sequence goes on along the minus strand of JBBPTV010000514.1, from coordinate 11,726 downwards.
TATCATCTCACGATCGTTTACGCCCTTGTCCTGCCACATTTAAGTCAGATAGTTAAATGAATGCAGACCACATGCTGATGGCACACATTAACGAATGCATCTCCGCTATCAACACAGTCCACTGCAGGTTCATCGAGAGAGAATGGTACTCGATATGAGAAGTGAGTGAATCAAGTCATGATGCGGTACCAGTCCGGGAATCAGACATGCTTGTTCCGTCTCGAGCGATGGACAGTAGAAGAACTGTCCAATCCCTTGAGATTTGATCGCTGGAACAATTTCAGCTATCGCCAGGGTTAAAAATGGCACGAGGAGAGGGGGTGTTGATTTACCTGCTAACGTGACACTATCTACCTCAGAGTCGTACCACTTATTTTTGCTGTCCCGTTGTACGACAATCTTGAACAGTGTCGATGTTTTTTGCGACTGCTGGCACACCACGACACTCTTGACGTGGAATGAAAGCGTCTTGCCACTATCAAAGACTTGTTTGCAGAGGGCATGATCTCCACGTGTACTAATGAGATCATAATCCAGTGTAGATCAGCTTGTTCTCACATGAACGGTGCATTCCTGCCTAGCATTGGCATCTTCTGATATATCGTGTACCGCTACATTTCCATCAGAAATGATCGAAGCAACGGAAGAAACAGCATACTTTGTATGCGGCACTGAAGTCAGTTCCGCCATGATGCAAGTCGGGCACGTCTGATAGTCGGAAGATAGACACTAAATCTACTCAGTGTAGTGAAACCGGGCAACGCATACTGCACGCCATTTGGGTCGGTTGTCTGTGCAAAACAGGTCTCGGGTTCAATACCTATTTGAGGGAGCATGGTCTTCTTGACGAGTGTGAGCTCCCGTTTACCCTCAAGGGACGCCACGGTACGGTCCAGATAGATTAAAATATTGAGATCATTGAGAATGAGTGCATAGTCTTTTGGATTCGCCAATTTGCGCTTTCGGCACATAAGCTCGAGTGTTTCTTGCATGTACATCCCAGCAGACCTATAGAATGTTAGTTGTGGTCAAACGAGCGTACAGTTCGCATACACAGGTATCGTATTCGAATGAAGATGGGTGGTCCTTGACTCGATGATGGACCAAGCGACAAGGACAGAACAGGCGTGGTGCAGAAAGGGGAGCTTCCACCAATTCCCGGAACAGGAGGTGAAACGAGACCAGGTACAGGGATGCGCGTTGGCTCTCTTTGGTGCGGCCATGATCCTTTAAGGTCTTCGCTGAATTTTGGTTTCTAGCTGTTCGTTCTGTTAGACTAGTATAAAGGACGCGACAGACGAACTTTAAAGAGTGGTAGCCGCCAGGATCGCAAATGCATCAAAGTTGAACTTCGAGATTTTGCCAGTACGATCAGGGGCTAGAACGTTGTTGGGAAACGCCATCACGCCGCACATACTCGAAACTCGCGCGGAAAGTCTTCGTCGACTTCTCCGTCGTCCTCTGAAATGCGCATGATCCACCCTATCCCAAACAACTTCGGGTCGTCTTCCTTCAGGCCATCGTTGAGCTTCGGGAGCCAACCCTCTTCCCAGTAACTCCACAATCCAAACCCGATCACCTCCTCGACCGTAGCATCTCGTCGCACATTCAGATTCATTGCCTTTCCTTGTGGATCACTCTCCGTGTCCCGAAATGTGGGTTAGCGGAACTAAGTCGAGGCGAACATTGCCGAAAGATAATAGGGATAGATATCGAGACACCCCTCCTGCAGCCTTCCGGCCGGATGATGAGAGGAACTGTACAATGTTCGGTAGGTGGATTGACCATCTCAAAGTGAGCATCTATCCCTTCGTCGAGTTCGGACGGGGATTGAGGATCATGGGATTCGTCGGGCTCACGAGCTTCTGTGACGAGGCTGAGGCAAGGTCGTATGCGTGCATTATGTTGTCCGGCAAGGGAGGGCGGGCCAAAGACTGAAGGATTCGATACAGACACGGCAGACGCTAACCCCGACAGCACAGAACCCAGGTCGGAGGCACTGTCAAAGCCTGCTCCAGGTGTGCGCGTAGCAGCAAAGTCGCTGTTAAACTTGTGAGGCATGAGAAGACATGGTATATGAAGGACGTACGGATCGAATTCGTCACCCTCGTCCATATCGTCGCAACGGTCAACGACATCGAATTCATCTTCATTGTCGTCTTCGAGAATCCCCTCGTCATCGTCCTCCGAGGAAGATATCTCCGGATTGAGGTACTTGTTTACGTCTGAAGCAGGTTTCGGGTTCGTAGAACCCTGACCGCGGCGAGCGAGCGTGCGGAGTTTTCTACGTGCCTCCATCTCTGCGGCACCTTTGAACTTGGGGATGAACTGGGTGTCCTTTGCGGGCGGCTCTGGAGGCGGAGGGTCGTCTTTCTGGGACGACCTCGAGGCAAGAGACATGACCTCGGCCTCTTGACGTGGGCCATCGGTGTCGCCGGGCGCGATGGGGTTTACGCGGGAGAGCGTCGACTGATGGGTAGAATCTAGCTCTGGCGGAACGAGGCTGAGCCTGTTAGCTGCGTGCGATGCGCGTCTAGAAGATGGGGACCGCCGACCAGAGATGCGCATGCCCAATGCGCCAGATCGGTTGCCCATGATGGTCTGGTGGTGCCCAAGCCCGGTAGCAGGCCCAGGATGGGATGGGTGCGATGTCTTGACCTCTGAGTCGTGCTCGTCATCGGATATGAGTGGGCTAGAAGGATACTCGAGCTCTGGCCAGCGAGTGACGTCGGCGAGAGATGCGGCGAGGATGTAAGGGTTTGAGGTATACGACGGGCTGAGAGATATGATACGACCACCGTACGGGTCGTCGACGTTGCGTAGATAGGACAGTCTGAGACTGTGTACGAGATAGCTAGAGAAGTATGAGCCTGGTTACGCCGAACGTGGGCTCGACATACCTAGGATCGCTGACGAGTGACATGGACGAGGAGACAAACTCTAAACACTCCAATGTCGACGTCGACGCTGGTGCCAATTGCTTGCAGGCTTGATACGTGCTCGATGCAGGTCGACTTACGCGCTCAACTCAGACGTTCAAGTTCCCTATGATCAGTGGTTCGTCACTCATCTCGACGACAGGTGGAAGGTAAAACAGGTAAAACACTGGATACTCGCCAAGTGCAATCTCCAGTCGTCGGGCCCTCGATGACGGATACAACTAGGGCGACGAATATTTTGAGCAAGACTTGTCCAACCTTCCATCCAGGCAACTTTACCCCCACCGCGACCTAAAACCACGCTCGCCCGTGCAGACGGAGCAGCCAGGAAGCAACCCTCTCACCGACAGATACACCCTCATATCCTTTTCTACTGGATCCATGCTCGAGGACGAATTTACTCTGTCGTGTTACAGCCTCCGTCCTTATGAACTGCTCGAGATGCACCCAGTTGGCACTCTGGCCCCACTGCAACGCGATGTTCTGGCAGACTACAAACAACCATACTTTCAGGCTAAAGTCATATGGAATCACAGATCTTGACAATCGGTTTTGACGTCCAATCCGACCGTAACGGATACATGGGCAAGGACAAATTGACTCATACGCTAGATTCTTTCTCCCCCAAGTCACAGCCAGAGAAGAAACGCAGGATCAAGATAAATTGGAAAACGCGGTGGGTCGTCATCAATCAGGGAATGCTCTCCCTCTGCAAGGAGCATGTAGTATGTCATCCTGTGTGCTGTCAGTATGACATTAATGGCCGAATCATAGGCTGGGCCTTCGGGTCACCGATTTCCGCTGAGTGGCATGACTGCGCTCTGTGGTTCCGACGCACTTGAGCATGCGTTTTCTATTGTCACACACCCTCGCGTTGTGTACACTCGGTTTCGACCTCGGTTCTAACCCAAAGATCACAACAACTGTGGCTGACAATGCTTACAAATGTTTTACACCAGCCGTCGTTGAGAGTGAGGGGAGCTAAGGTTTGCGGAAGTGTCGGCGGATAGGAGCCTGTGTCGAAACCTGCGCGTAGCAATACTTGTGAGGCGTGAGAAGAGATGGTATATGAAGACGGACGCACGGATCGAATTCGTCACCCTCGTCCATATCGTCGCTACGGTCGACGGCTTCGAATTCATCTTCATTGAAGTCAGTCTTAACCAAGCCTTGCCATTAAATTGGCAGTTGATGGAACGTCGGACGAGAATGTTGGGATGCAGTATGGCCCATAAGGCCTTAAGGATCCGGGTGGCTAGCAACGACCGCGGCTGAAGTACTGACTGCCTACCTCTACCACCTCTACTAACAATTCCTAGTACCCGTACCAAGTGCGTGCCATGCCACACGTATGACCATACCCAGTCAGTACCTGTCCACCGCCAGCTCATGGACCCCATCACCCGTTTACGTGTTTGTCTATCTTGACTCGTGTAGCGCTATCATTTTGTTGACAGGCTCGGAGATCTTCCTTCTATTCGAGTTGTTCGTGAACCATTTCTTTCGAATTTTCTTCAGTGAGTACTCGCTGTTCTGCCCACTGACAACTTCCGAGTTCTCACCTTTTATCTTATGATCACTCCCATCATACTCTCTTTGACAATCCCAAGAGTGCATCAGGCACTGGTGACCGACCCTCCGTTGAATTCGATACCATGGCATGCGGTCATCAAGAGGATCTGGACTTCGTACGTCGCTAATTGTCTTGTGATGTACCAATGGGTTTGTATGATGTCCGTTGTTGATCGATTCCCCTAGGATGCAGTCCCTTATGCATCAATACATCATGCTATTCAAAACCAAGGAACGTACTTATAGTCGCAACACTCTCATTGAGGATCAATCCAACCATCATCTCGACATTAGTCTGCGAGTCGCCTCCAAGGCTGCGCAGTGCCATAATGACAGTGCACACAAGACCAAGAATTTCGAGTGCTTCGGCCGGGTCAGGCCAGCCAAATTCGTCTACCGGTGTAATACTCACCAAGTCGAGTGCAATGGTCTACCCTATCCATCTCTTTCCGATAGTGCGCTAGATGCTGCACATCGTCTACGACAAGTACGTGGCATACGCGTGTCCTCGGGCAGGCTCACTTCCAAATCTTGACTCCATACATATCCCATCCACATATGGCCACGTTTCCTCATCGTCATGCGGATGCCTCTCGAGAGGTGATGTGAACGATCCGGTCTGTCTGTCGTTGAGCTTAGCCAAGTTCGACAATGCCTCTTGTGACGCGTGACAGTGCCGGGACGACGTGCCAGGAAGATCTAATTGTCCCCCGTAGCTCTACGGAAACAAATCACCGTCGTTCGAAAATGCCTCCCTCTTCATCAGGGAAACGAACGTCTGTTAGCCCGACTTAATATTTTCATTTCCCAACATGCCGCTTCCCCCCCGCGTACTACCCAACATCTCACGATCAAATAGAGGTCACACAGCGGTCGTTGTACCGTACGAGGCCAGCCTTGGCCCCACCGCCAGGGACGTGGCGACCGCGAGGCGTTTACCTATCATCAACGTTTCCGAAAATCTGAGGAGAGGTGCTTGCACCCACAGATTTAAGGATTTCATGTATCCGAATCTGTACTTTAACCCGCATGCATCTCTGTGGCCCGAGGCTCCTGGCTTATTTTTGGTATCTCGGGCATTGGTGGGACTGAGCCGTGAGGTCGAATTGATGGGTTTACATTGGGCAGTATTAACCCTACTTCATGACCGCGAGACTCTGGACAAACAGCCGTTCTCGCTTGAACGTGACTTTGTCGCAGGCACAGCAGAACATGTCGACGACGACGTACCTATGGACGATTCAAGCACATCTGAAAGTGAAGCAAGTAGTGAAGGTGAAGACGTCAATGTCAATGACCTGGAAGTCACTGAGCAGCCGCTAATCGACGACGAACTGGGCGATGAGATGGAAGAGTACGGCTATACAGGTTTGGACGAATCGTTAGATGGTGCGGAAGGTGGTGAAATATCTGACGAAGATGCATTGGATAACGGTCTCGAATGATGGTCAGACCAGGAATTGACTCGAAAATATAGATTCTGTACGATATGCAGCTACACTTGACTCGTACCAGCACCAGTGTGACAAGATCTCGCCAGCTCCGGAATGACTCTCGTGAATCTAACTAGAAGTAGCGGGATATGGCGACGCCTGGCGAAAGTCATTGATGACCTGGCCAGAGCTAGTGAGAAGCCAATAGATCTAGTGAAATCTGGTGAAAAGCGCGTTCGAGTCTTGGGCACCGTCACCATTCCTGGCAGGGCCTGGCCACGCCCTGCTAGGACTCCCGGACTATTCCGGCGATCACCAGGTGTCACAGGGTTTGGGTGCGTTTGCTGATGCAGCGTATGCTAAATCGCCAGTGCCATGCCCGATTTAGTTTTCCTCGGCTTCGTTTACATGCTTCTCTGAGCGCCCCATCAGACTGTATCAACACAAGGGAAAAGACTTTAACACATTTTGACTTTACATAGATAACATATGTCATAACAGTAGCAATCGCGGGATGTGACGCTCGGCGGCTTCCATCACGCGTCACCATGAACTCCCGTGTCCACCACCACTATCTCTTCACCTTGATTCACCCCCTCGTTTTGGCCCTGAGCGTCAGCGAATACCATCGCACTTGCAACACTGCCACCCCTAGTGGAAGTGATACCGAATGCAGTATCAATGTCACTTCCACGTCTTCCGCAAAGATCGCTTGCATAAAGTGCCCGCAAACTCAGCGTGAGTCGTGGAACGAGCGTGAACATGGGCACATATTCGGGCACTGTTGTCCATATATTCATTACTCCTGGAATGCTGACCGACAGGCAGTCAATGAGTGCGAGTGCGACGATGCTATTCAGATCAACTTGTTACCGTCATGAGAAGATGTAAAGATAGACGCACGTGAGAAAGTATAGTAAGCCATCTCTTATCAAGAGCTTCATGTAACGGTTGAGTTGCATCCCGTACATTCCATGCGACTCCCTAAAGAGTCGAACTACAATGAGGAGACACATGGAAATGCTGAGAACGAGTTGGATAGCGTCTACACTGAATCCGGCGGCAAGGGGAGTAGCGTGTACATCTGTTGTCACACAAGATGAGAAGTCGAGCACACGTATGATGATCACTATATGATTCGGAGAATGTCCGATTTTATTGATATGTGTATATTGTGAAACTTGGTCTGACGTACCCTGGGAGTTTATCACAGTGCATGCCATGATAGTGTGAACTAATAACACAATAACTTGTGCAGCATATAGCAAAAGGAGGGTGGCAAGTATGAACCTCGATCGATCATACAGCGCCCACACACGGAGTATCATGACTACTGCACTCATTGATGTTATTCATTTTACAAGAGAAAAGAATGACATCTCACAATCTGCTGCTATGACAAAGATTGAGGTAGACCATTCGTCCATGATAAACAGGACAGTGCCTTGGAAATAAAGTTTAGCACAGTGAACTTGGGTCAATTTATAAGGCTCACAACTTCCAGGAAGAATGAATCATTCAGAATCATTGTCAACGTATAGGGTGGATGGATACTGTACATACACCTAAATATAGTTGGATTTGTGGTATGGTCAATAGACTGAGACATTACATGCATGGGGCCAGGCAGAAAAGAACTTCCAGCTGCAATTGTGCTATGTCAGTAAAGACAGGGTAGTGCAAAGTACGTACGAATGGATATCATTCTGGGGAACAATTGACCAGTGATCAATCTGTGTTACAAAGAGAAAATAAACATACATTGTGCCGCACAGTCCAAAGTAGCGAAGCTGAAAATTTATGTTGGTCGGCCCAGGCGTGACACCTCACAGTTGGAGAAGACACCGCTCACAAGAAAGAATAACACAGTCACAAATGTCCAACGCTGTTTCTGCAGCCAAATTAGAAAGTAGTAGCCTGACTCGAGAACAGTAACCACTAACCCATATGTATTCTACCTTCAAATGTTGTCAGTAGCTAACGAGACCCTGGTAATGCAGGCGCATACCTCATCTGAAAATGTGAGAACTTGAAGATTCGATCATCAATGGTAAAGAATGACGCTGAGAAATAGATTGCTTACTGTAGTCATATCCAACTGCAGTGAGGATGACGACTGGGAAAACAGTAAGATTAGTGTTTGGTTCGGATGGTAGGGTACCTACGAGTCATAAAATTATTTTGCTGGATGGCTGCAACAGCCTGCTCCAATTGCTGCAAGTCGGAAGCCATGGATTTGAGATACAACGGTAGAGTTAGCACTGATGGCAATAATACTGGATGCGTCACATATTATATGTAATGGCGGGAGAGGATAAATAAAGAGGCCTTTGTCCTATTCGTGTGCCAGATCAATCATGTGCGGCGATAGAATATGGCGCGTTTCCTGATACATATCATGATACTGATAGGCTGGTTGGAAGCTTGGGATGCCAAATGAAAAGCTGCAACGTGCCATCATAGACATGGTTGGCAGCGGGGCAATCATGTATATGCGAGGGAATCCAAGTGGCGAAAACACGGCGTCAAGGAGTATTGTGAAGTTGCGTCCATCGCGTCATGGTTCCAACTATAATTGGTGAAAATGGGTGGTGATGCTGCAGAGTTCTGCCAACAACCTTGAGTGCAATGAGCTTGAAGTTATCATTCTGCAAAAATGCCAATTAGTGTAACGAGCCACTCGGACTGCAGCAGTTGAAAAAATCATTTATTTTTTTGAGAAGTAGAAGAGGTGCAAGACTGTCCGACCCGACGCGAACAACCAAAACGTGTCGTCCCACGATCGTTTGCACCCTTATTCTGTATTCGAGTCAGATAGTCAAATGAATTTAATCGGGAGCAGACCACATGCTGACGGAACGCATCAACGAATGCTTCTCTGTTATCAACGCAGGCGTATCAAGGGAAAGTGGTACTCGATATAAGAGGTAGATGAAATAAATCATGATGCGTCATACCCGCCCGGGATCAGACATGCTTGTTCCGTCTCGAACGATGGACGGTAGAAGAACGGTCCAATCCCTTAAGGGATTTGATCGCTTGCACAATTTCAGCTATCGCCAGGATCAAAAATGGCACAGGGAGAGGCGGTGTTGATTTACCTGCCAACTTGGCGCTATCTACCTCAAAGTCGTATCGCTTATTTCTACTGTCCCGTTGTACGACAATCTTGAACAGTGTCGATGTTTTTTGTGACTGTTGGCACACCACGACACTCTTGACGTGGAATGAAAGCGTCTTGCCACTGTCAAAGACAGCCTTGGCTTTGTTTGCCGAGGGCATGATCTTTACGTGTACTAATGAGATCATAATCCAGTATAGATCAGCTTGTCCTCACATGAACGTAGGCACCATCAATAGCGAGGGTGCGTTCCTGCCTGGCTAGCATGGGCATCTTGCGATATATCGTGTACCGCTACATTTCCATCAGAAATGATCGAAGCAACAGAAGGAACAGCATACTTTGTATGCCGCACTGAAGTCAGTTCCGCCATGATGCAAGTCGGGTACATCTGATATTCGCTTGAAGATAGACGCTATAAACGTACTCGGCGCAGTGAAGCCAGGCAATGCGTACTACACACCATTTGGGTCGGTTGTCCGCGCAGCACGGGTCTCGGGCTCAATACCCATTTGAGGCAGCATGGACCTCTTGACGAGTGTGAGCTCCCGTTTACCCTCGAGGGACGCTACAGTACGGTCCAGATAGATCAAAATGTTGAGATCATTGAGAATGAGTGCATAGTCTTTTGGATTCGCCAACTTGCGCTTTCTGCACACAAGCTCCAGTGCTTCCTGCATGTACATCCCAGCGGAGCTGTAGAGAGTGTTAGCTTCGGGAGAGCGAGCGAACAGTTCGCATACACAGGTATCGTAGTAGAGATGTGGACTGCATCCGCAGTATCGGCGACACGTATTCGAAGAAAGATGGGTGGGCCTTGACTTGATGACGGGCCAAGCGAGGAGGACAGAACAGGCGTCGTACCGAAAAGGGAGCTTGCACCAGTTCCCGGAACAGAAGGTGGAACGAGACCAGGTGCAGGGAGTGCGTCGGCCCTCTTTGGTGCGGCCATGATCCTTGAAGGTCTTCTCTGAATTTTGGTTTCTAGCTGTTCGTTCTGTTGGACTAGTATAAAGGGAGTGTGAGCAGATGTTAACAAGCTGAAACATGACAGACGCACTTTGAAGAGTGGTGGCCGCTAGGATCGCAAATGCATCAAAGTTGAACTTTGAGATTTTGCCAGTACGATCAGGAGCTAGAATGTTGTTGGGAAACGCCATCACACCGCACATACTCGAAACTCACGCGGAAAGTCTTCGTCGACTTCTCCGTCGTCCTCTGAAATGCGCATGATCCACCCTATCCCAGACAACTTCGGGTCGTCTTCCTTCAGGCCTTCGTTGAGCTTCGGGAGCCAACCCTCTTCCCAATAACTCCACAATCCAAACCCAATCACCTCTTCGATCGTAGCGTCTCGTCGCACATTCAGATTCATTGCCTTTCCTTGTGGATCAGTCGCATGCGGGAAAAAGACCTTGACATCCAACGACGCAGACTCTCCGCGTCCCGAAATGGCACCATATAATTCGCTAAATGGGTTAGCAGAACTACCAGTCGAGGCAAGCATTGCCGAAAGGGCAGAAACCCTCGGAGCTGGACGAACCGCATTCCGCGAGAAATCAATGTCTGAGGGTGGTGCGTCAATAATAGGGATAGATATCGAAACACCCCTCCTGCGACCTTCCGGGCGGATGATGAGAGGAACTGTACAATGTTCGGCGGGTGGAGGCGGGTTGACCATCTCAAAGTGAGCATCTATCCCTTCGTCGTGTTCGGATGGGGATTGAGGATCATGGGACTCATCAGCCCCACGAGCTTCTGTGACGGGGCTAAGGCGAGGTCGTATGCGTGCATTATGTTGTCCGGCAAGGGAGGACGGGCCAAAGACTGAAGGATTCGATACAGACACGGCAGACGCTAACCCCGACAGCACAGAACCCAGGTCGGAGGCACTGTCAAAACCTGCTCCAGGTGTGCGCGTAGCAGCAAAGTCGCTGTTATACTCGTGAGGCGTGAGGAGACATGGTATATGAAGGACGTACGGATCGAATTCGTCGCCCTCGTCCATATCGTCGCCACGGTCAACGACATCAAATTCATCTTCATTGTCGTCTTCAAGAATCCCCTCGTCATCGTCCTCCGAGGAAGATATCTCCGGATTGAGGTACTTGTTTACGTCTGAAGCAGGTTTCGGGTTCGCAGAGCCCTGACCACGGCGCGCGAGCATACGGAGCTTTCTACGTGCCTCCATTTCTGCGGCACCTTTGAACTTGGGGATGAACTGGATGTCCTTTGCGGGTGGTTCTGGAGGCAGAGGGTCGTCTTTCTGGGACGACCTCGAGGCGAGAGACATAACCTCGGCCTCTTGACGTGGGCCATCGGTGTCGCCGGGCGCGATGGGGTTTACGCGGGAGAGCGTCGACTGATGGGTAGAATCTAGCTCTGGCGGGACTAGGCTGAGCCTGTTAGCTGCGTGCGATGCGCGTCTAGAAGATGGGGCCCGCCGACCAGAGACGCGCATGCCCAATGCGCCAGATCTGTTGCCCATGATGGTCTGGTGGTGCCTAAGCCTGGTAGCAGGTCCAGGATGGGACGGGTGCGATGTCTTGTCCTCTGAGTCGTGCTCGTCATCGGATATGGGTGGACTAGAAGGATATTCGAGCTCTGGCCAGCGAGTGACATCGGCGAGAGATGCGGCGAGGATGTAAGGGTTTGAGGTGT
>JBBPTV010000513.1:0-20255 GCA_038094275.1 Tubosaeta brunneosetosa | reverse complement strand
CCTGTATTGAAGGACTTTTGACTCCTCAAATGACTTACCACATGTCTTCTGTGACTGAATTTTCGGCAAGTCTAAACCCAGGGAGTACAGGTTTTCCATCACGGAACAAGGCAGGACCATTCGCTTGCGTCTGGAATACGTGAACACCATATTCACATCTTCACAAACTCGTATAGACTTACCGATGGTGTTGGAAGAGTCGTGCCTCGAGCTTTAGCCCCGATGGCCACACGTTCTTCGTCATGGACGTCGCTGATATCAAAAGCATGTCGACGTCTTCCGTGGCCCGCGGTGTGATCATAAACGTCCAAGTCATCCTCGTCTGCGTCGTTCAAAGCACCCAGTCCAAAACCACCTTCCGAACCAATGTCAAGTATAGCCATGTCAATGTCTGGCTGGGAGACGTACCTGCGAGCCGTGGTCCTTGGGCAACTTGCGTCTCCTGTTCTTGAATTCCCAAGCTCGCATGCAACCCCAACGATTTGTTATATCCAAGACCATGGAAGTTATCTTTACGTGGAACGACGATCGGCGATATATCCTTGGGCGCATACGTGTGCCTCTTGGCTTCCTCATCCACGTCCGGCCCCGTTCTGTCTGGATCACGACCATGCTGAATCTCGCGTTGCCGCCAAGTTACTCTTGGGCCGATACCCTGACCCGGTCTCCAACCCATCTTCTTGAGAATACGCCCACCTAACGAATCCTTTGGTGCAGGCACCATGGCCTGCTCGAGCGCGAGCGTTATAGGACTGACACGACACGATTGAACAACCACATACTGAGGAAATCGACAACAACGCACTCTTTCTGACCATCGTCCACAGGAACTTTGCGCGCCCTCTCTGCCTGAGTACCACCAAGAATGTCCATTTCATCGTGTTCACTGACGAGTTTCTGGTCTGCACGGAGCTCCGCGAGATCCTCTTCGTCCATAAAGTCTTCCGGTTTCGCTGACCGAGCCTTGGCACGATCCGATCGCGAGGAGACAAATGTTGATGGTGTCCATCCTAGACGGGAGTTGGCATGCAGACAGCGAGGCGACGTACGACCACAGACCTTCCTTTGAACCAACCGTGTTGAAGTAGCCAGCAGAGAAACCGCCAGTGAAAGCTCCGTGTAGTCTTCTTCGGCCTTTCTCATCTCTGACCTAGAAATGTGACATCAAACGAATAGCCCACCAAAGAACGACAACTGACTTCTTGCTTCCAAAGGGGAACAAACTCGCCTGTGTCTTTGGACTTTTCCAGAGGTGGCAGGGGTGTACCGATCTAGTGGACCGTGAGCGGAGACGACAAAAGAAAAGCGCGAATTTACCAAACAAAAGTTTTCATTGACCCTCCTGCTCGACGTATCAACGCCCAAATCGCCGAGTTTCCGTTTGAGTCTGGAAGAATTCATGATGGACGAACAAAACACAACATGAATGATGGCGGTGCAACTTCCATCGTAGCAACAGCTTCAGTCTCATCTTTCAATTTCTCTATCGTCATCCCAGCACGACAGACAAGAGTTACCGCAGGCGAGTGGCATGTGACGTATCCTACTAGGCCCAAGTTCGCGTCGCAAGCACAGTTGAGTCGACCGAGCCCAACACTAAGACATTAAGCTTCCCACAAACAGAGTATCAATTCACGACCGAGGTCGGTCGGTACGCGCAAGCATCTTGCTATTGAATGTGACTACATGCGTTGTGGTCTACAGGTGGTTAGTGAGTGACTAACATTTAATGGATATCGTTTCCGTGACCTCGCGGCGCGGGGTGATGCGGGCAGCTGGTGTGAGCTGGCTTCTCCAAGATGACTACTTGAGTGACGAACATGTGCAGTAAGTAGCCAACAGACTCCTCGAAGGTCCAACCCTGTACGCTTATCCATGCCTACCCATGTAGGCTAGTCTCTCAATGTTCAATGACCCGTCATACTCTGTGCTATAGGCGCAGGGAACATATGATTCTGCACCTCCGCCTCCCGATAACCTACTGCCACCACCACCACGGGCGAACAACCCCCACCACCCCCGGACATTGTACGAGCAAAACTCATCTGTCGCAACGTTAGTATATATCGCAAAGGCGGTGTATAGCATCAACGGGTCCGTTTTATGCCCGTTTCATGAATTACCATCGCTAATCCACAATTTTTATCCACCCAGGAGTGTGCACGATGTTGACGCCTTTGCTCAACGACAGCATATCCGAGGTATGTATATATAGTTAGAATTGAAATGCTGAACAATCCTCTATGGACCCTCCCCGCCGTTTGTCTCGGTCGCGGCTGGAGAGGATATCCTGATCGCCATCGCCTTGGTATACTTGCTTGTCCGCCAGCGACCTGCCACCCTCATTGCAAGGTAGAGCTTTGTGCATCATTGAAATATAACGTGCTGATCCTTCTTTTGTCGGCAAGCACGGCACACATGCTACAATCGCCTCACCGTGTTTGCGGTCAACACAGGTACATGGACGGCCGCGTTTGCACTGTTGTCGGTTATCTTTGTGAGTATGTCTTGTGACGAGTCTCTTCCATGGTTCCTGACACCCATTTCCTCTATCTACGCGTCATACCTACAGATATATGTTCTGCCATAGAAATGCATCTACCTATTTGCTCAATCTATTGCAATACTGTGCTTGCGAGCTTGAGTGCGAGGGCGTATTTGGAGGTCGTATCGAAGGTGCATTATACTAGTGTGGACCTTCAGTGCGCGGCCGGCATGACGAAATGAAATTAGTCTTTGCTCTGCCAGAGGTAGGTATCCGCAATCCAAGTTTGTCGTATTCTCACCAAATGGGTTAATATTTCAGGTTGTTGACCTTCGTGAGTGATGTCGATGGTAGTGAGATCCATAATCAATGTTCTCCGGTATGCATCGGACCATTTTTTATTATCCTATGCCTCGTGACCATTCCATCTCCGCATAATATATAGCCCACCAACGAGACCTTGCGGCGAACTAGACCATATTAGGCCTATGATTCCGCAGTTACTGTGGTGCGCTCATGTCAGTTCGTTGACTCAATCGTTGATACGCATCCCGTTGTCTACGTTATTGAAGTGGGACAAGCATAATTGAACGTGTTGTTTCAAATCTGTTGCGAACTCTGTTCGTCCTCCGATGCGAAATTATACTGCCTTCTGGGGTGGCAGTGTCATGCGGGGTGATTTTGGCCAATATCAGGGCGGTGGCTTGATTGCCGACGCACGATGTTGTACTTAAAACCAAGTGGGTATCCCACAGGCGGCCGCCTTCCTTCGTTAACCTGTAGGCATGTCAGCCAGCTCGTTCGCCTCGTCAAGCACTGGATCATACGCCGGGGCATTTTTTGCTGCTATCGTGACAACAGCATTTTATGGGTTTACTTGCATGCAGACGTGAGTGTGCTTCATCCAGGGATACCACAGAATGAGCCACAGTCGCATGACTATTGAACGTTCGGCCAGATTCTTCTACTATGTTCAGTACGGTCTCTGTTTCTTTTACTCATTAGTCCCCTTACCGCGACCACGTTTCAGCTATCGGGATGACCTTCTATGGAACAAGATCTTCGTGAGTCAAGTAACAATGAAGTATACATGGTAACTTAGCATCACTCATAGGTAGCAGTCATATGGTAAAACTTATGTTCAATGCTCGGGCTTTTAAGCTTCCCTGATCCGTATACTATTTATAGGGCATTGAATACCATCCATGAGGGACTAACGGTCTCCGGAGGTTCGTTTTTCGGCATGTGAAGTGCTTGATTAATGTTTCGTCTGGCTTTCTCTTCTCGTAGCATACGAAGAAATTAAGGGTATCTTGGGGAATCCACTGTCACCCTTCATCGGATATCCGTAAGTGATGAACTTTAGAAAGCTGCTTTTCATGCTTCAACGACCCTAGGGGGCTCGTTGTGAGTGCGATTCCTAGCTCTCCTAGGCCCCATCGACCTACCATGCACAGCTGCAGGTGCTCCCGACGGTAGTTGCTAATTCTCCATGTGTAGAACGAGTACTGATATTTATCAGGCTCTAGTCGCAGTCCTCACCCAAGGATTCCTCGTGTACCGAATCTATACCTGTGTGTCTTTACTTCTCGAACCTCGTTATCATTTACAAGCGGGCCTAGTTGAGGAAAAGAAAATAATCGTCCTTGTGTGGGTAAGGTGCTGGTACACTTGAAAACAATTCGATCCTTAAGTCCTGAGTATAGCTTGTTCTGGGTGTTCTCCAGCTGGGTAAGACTCCATGACCTTTTTGGATTGGTTTCTGATAGAACTTCTCAGTGTTTTCTACTAGTGAGTTTGCATATGACATGTTCTATTATGGCAAACCCTGAAGGTCGCAACATAAGTTTATGTCGTGAAAGCACTGGATGATGTAGCCCGGTCCGTTCATCAATCCTTCCTCGTACACCACAATTGCAAACCTGCGAACCCTATTTGCTTATAGTGAGCATGTTGATGAAATCACCGTCCAGGATAAAGCACTTACGGTGCGTACACGAATACGTATAGTGTTTCGAATGGGGGGGTTGAGTAACCCAATGCAGACAATGCTCACCTTGAGCCTCTCCATCGCAGCTGCCGAGGATATCGTAATCGCTGTCCTCCTGGTGTTTTTACTCGTTCGCGAGCGTAGGTCTACACCCTTTTCCAGGTAAGCGGAATACGGAAAGCTGAGACAATGCATCTGATCCCTGTATGTTAGTACGGCACACATGCTACAACGCCTCACTACGTTTGCAGTCAACACGGGCACATGGACGGCACTATTCGCTTTGTTGTCCCTCATTTTTGTGGGTAACTTTTACTAGTGGCACACACGTCCACAATTGATCCCTGTCTCTCTTTCACATACTGATCGGTGATAGTTGTATGTCCTGCCGCTGGAAAATATTTACGCAGTGTTCGGTATCTCGCTATGCTCTGTCTATTGCAACACCGTGCTTGCGAACTTGAATGCGAGGGAATATTTGAAGGAAGGATCAAGGGCGCACCATGTCAGCATAGGCACCACAGCAAGTGCAACGCCTGATGGACGAAGTAGAGCGACGAAACTGATATCCGCACCGCCGGAGGTGGGTGTCCGCACTCCATGCTATACGGTGACCATTGCGATGGACTTACCTGGGCGGTATCCTATTTGGACAGGCTAGTCGAAGGAATACAGAGTTAGCAATACTTTCGGGTGCAAACGGGGAATCTCGCATATGGGAGGATGCGTGATAGAGTTTGATGCTTTTGCCACAGGAGAGGACGCGTGTTCAAGGGTGTTCACTATGTTGTTTTCGCTCCTTCTTTGTGTGATTGATATTACTTCATCTGATCAAGTTGTCCATCTATCATCATGGTATGTGTATGTTTAATTTTTATTTCGTGTTATCAAAGCAGATTTGCTTGGGGCATACCCAGAGTCGAAGATGTTGTCATCCTGCACCTAGGTTTTTGCCTTCTGTTTCACGTCATCGACGCTCGCCTCGACGTCGGAGATTCCGGGTTGAGTCCGTCGAGCTTATGCGTGATTAGATGCATCTCTGCCTTCCCCAACTAGGTGAGTGCGCCGTCTATGGCCTTCCGATCGCCTCCGGCGATGGAGCAGCTGCTCCTACCCTGTTCCAGCGCTTCGCGTTCTGGGCCAGGACTACAGAGTGACCGTCAGGTGTGGCCACATCTACAGTGTCAGAGCCGCACGAGGAGGAAGCAAGGGACTGTGCTACTGTGCTCGGCAAAACGACATTCAGTAAGCCACATTGGACGTCAGGGCTCCTTTCTAAAGCTCTGCGAGGCCAGACTTGAACCTGAACAAAATGGTTTGCACACATTGATCTGCAAATTTTTGGCGGACAAAATACCCTCCTAACCGAATAAGGGATTGAGTGGGAGAAGTTTGGAGGTGCAGAGAAGAACGAAATCCACAACGAGGAAACAAAAGAATAGACCTGTCCCTGCTGGTGGGGTCGAAAAAAATCGCCCGTTCTTCCGTAGATCATCCTAGCCTCTGCACGAGTCAAGCGATCGCGTTCTTCGGGTACTCAGCACCAACACTACCTCGCTGTCTTGCCCTTGTTCTCCGTCAACTTGCACTTCTCAGCCAGTTTTCCATCGCCACACTCACCAAGAGTCGGCCGTCGAAAGCGGGCGGAGTGGATGTGTCGTTGCGCTTTCATCGTGTCCTCGGATCAAGTGTATTTGAAGAGAGTGATACGCCAGACCGTGTGGTAGATAGGACTTACAGGACGGAGGAGCGGCGTTGGTCAGAGACTCATGTTCGCTTGTTCGCTACACATTTTGCCCTGCTACCTTACTGACAGAATGACTGGCAGCTCGAACGTTCCTCCAGGTCTCGGCAATATCAGCGCCAGTGTGTACGCTGAGGGCGGCAATGAGAACGCATGGCGGCCCATCCAACAAACGCGTCTTTATACCAACGCGTTCGTCATCAAGGATAATAAAGTACATCTACACTAGGTGCCGATGGGTGGCTTGATATCGTTTCTAGTTGTTGCTCGAATTCAAGAAACGCGGTATCGGTGCGGGCCTGACTGACCTCCAGTTTCAACGGCTTCGGGGGCAAAGTTGAACCAGGCGAAACTCCCGCTCAAGCTGCCTGTCGCGAGCTTCAGGTGGGTCCCCTCCACACGCTGGCTCCAGATGCTCATAGGCGAACAGGAGGAAGCCGGGATTGAGGCGTGATAGGCTGGCTGTGCCCACTGTGCGACCTATACAAGAAGTTTCAAAATCAGATAATGTTGGACAAGCACCTGGCGTGGGACCATCCGAGCGTCAAAGCACTTTGGGACGATGTATGTGGCGTCTCTCTATCTGTGTACTTCGACTTGAGTTTGGTAGCACAATACCGTACTTCCCTTGACCATACCAGGGCCCCCGTCAGAATCGTGAGTTATCCCTCACTCGAGATGACCTGCGATATTGTGTTACTTACCGCATGATACTTGAGTAGCCCTCTCACAACGCGCCCAGCTCCTATCAGTGAACAATCTGCCCCAAGAATGCCGCCTGATCGAGTACAGATTCAGATCTGAAATCCCTCGTTTGCACCTCTAGCACCCTTTCTGGCGCCAACAGCGAATCAGGTTTTTCGGCATCAACCATGCAACAAGTGTGGAGAGGGAGGATGTTAAACCAAAATATGACGTGTTCGGACACTCAGATCAATCCTTTTCCAGGATTCAGAGCAGAAGTAACTCGACGTCGGGTCGTTCTATCTCTCGGGCCATCACTTGCCTCTCCATACTTGCCGGAGACGCCGGACGAACGAGGTGATGTTTACTAGTACTCCTGCGTCTTGGTGGTCCACGCATATATTTTGAATCCGCTGCCTTTAAAGGAGTACGGAGTGCTCATGTGGGTGGTTATCGATAGACAGGAGGAACTATTTGAAATAGACGACATTTGTGACGAGGACAAGATGATGCAAGCACTCTGGTATAGACTACTGCTATTGGTGAAGGAATCCCAAACAAGTTTCCAATGTTGACATGTCAGTTCTTGCAGGTCCTACTCGTCAATAATTTTCTCCTTCTGGAAGAAGTTGCATCAATACTGATGAGGTATTACCAAGAGTTGGTCAGTGTACAATTATAATAGGCACGTATCTAAAACTATAAGCTGGAGCGGCCCCGATCGTCCTGCACGTCATCATTCCTCATCAGACATGCTCACCTCTGCCCTTCTCCAGAATCGTGACACCTTTCGAGAAGTATCCAGTCCATGCAACAAGTACCACAAAAAGTCTGCCCAACTGTTCTGTCAAGAAAGAATGTTCTAGTCTTCCGCCCCGATCGTGGACAGATATTTCTGTGTATTCTCTTCTGCCGTGCCCTCCCAACTCATGCCCTCCACTTCACAAGCCTTCCACGTAGGTAATGCGCGTGTTGCGGCGAGGATTTCGGCGATAACATCATCATTTAATCCCAGCTTACGCGTACCAGAGGGGCCAGCAGCAGGGTGCTGGGATTGTGGCTGAGATGCAGGTGCGGGTGCGGCGGGTGCAGGTGCAGGTGCAGATCCATCGTGCTTGAGTTGGTCTGTGCTATCCAACATATCTGATGTGATCCAGTCTTGCCACCGTAGTCCCTCAGAAACGTCTACTTCTGTGTCTTGGAAAGGGTGGAAGCCGCGAACCCGCATTTCATGAATGATGAAGATCGACGGAAACGGTGCGTACTGGTGCTCAATGTCGAGAGCAATGGCTTTCAAATGGAATGGCTGGAGATCTTGGATATCACTATAGTTGACAAGAATGAATTTACGTTGCTGTCTTAGTGAATACCTGGTGTGGATGCCAAAAAAAGAGGAAAACATACTTGAGGAAGGTAGCGGATGAAAAAAAAGTATCGGTCGAATTGAGCATGGTGAGTCGGACACATACGAATCCCATTTCGTGGTTCATGACATGGACGACCTTTTGAGCCTCCCGGGATCCAGTTGCGATCTTTAAGATCGTTCCACTATATTCCTCATTAATTTCAAAGGGTAGTATAAAATGTTCAAACATACTGTTTCTGGCTCTGCCTGTGCAATTACATGACAATTCTGCAGTACGTGACCAGCTCCACAAACGACACAGCGGGTTTTCCCGAGGACTGTATCCCTAGCCTCAATTCCCGTAGCAAAGGCAGTAGGCGACGATATGTCTGTGAACGAGCTTTCCTCCCAACCATACCCAGAGGGAGGGCGGTTGGGCCGGAGTGGGAGATCAAATCTAGGCAGGAGTGGCATGGATGACAGACGTGACGGTAGGCCCCGAAAAATTTCTCGATGTCGTGCACGTGATAT
The DNA here is from genome assembly GCA_038094275.1 of Tubosaeta brunneosetosa. Lineage (NCBI taxonomy): Eukaryota > Fungi > Basidiomycota > Agaricomycetes > Boletales > Boletaceae > Tubosaeta > Tubosaeta brunneosetosa. The sequence continues at coordinate 11,476 of JBBPTV010000513.1, read as the reverse complement.
GATGTCATAGCCACTTAGGAGCAAGGGTGGAGCAGACCTTACTACGTATTGCATTCGAAACGTCCGATATTATACCTTAGAGTGAGCACCTTAGTAGGACTGCGCGTCATGTCTTACCCACTCGCATGCGGGCATCCAGAAAGGCGGCAACGACCCCAAGGGCAGTCTGGTGCCAAAGCGACGCCCCGCCATGGGGTTGACAACACCTTCATCATCCTCTCCGCTCTAGGTACTCGGAGGACTGTACTATTACTACACCCACGGATAGCCTTCAATCGATCATGAGCATCTGAGACAGAAGGAAGAGGAGACTAGGAGAAATCTGAGGGAGATTGAAGATATGGGAAAGAGAAAGGTAGAGAATATTGCGGCATGCCAAGGTGAGTTGAACTAATGTGGCGGGCCTCAGACACGCTAAACAAAGTGCGATAGACCAAAGTGGGGACGCCCCCGCGGCTGCACGCACGCGTGCAACGGAGATGGGTACAGATTTGGCAGAACGAGCGAGGCAGGACACTCATGAGGAGCACGCGAAACTGAACTGGGCGAGTTGAAGGACGCTGCGGAACAGAAGATCACCAGTGATCGCTTCAAGAAGGGATTCGGCGAGGATAGCAAGTGGGCGCGCGCAATTTTGTGATTGTGCTAGTGACAGCATGGTTCGCTTCCCAAGACTTTGATGAGAGAGCCATGTCCATCATTTTTCTCCTACACATCAAGAGATATTCGGTACAATCAGGAAGACTCACCTTGAGTGACCCTTATGGTAGAAAGACGGGACCCGGGGAGTGCTTCTTCGTTGATCAATTCACTGGATCCACCTAATAAACAATGCCCGGCAGCTTCGGAAAGCTAGCCTACTTGCTGCTTGCGTCCGTAAGGGTGTTGTCGTACTTTGCCATGAGTCGCTACCCTATACTCCCCGCAAACAGCGCTGGTCAGATGCACAGCGTGAATGTACGCTTCGCTTGAATAGCCATCAGAAGGAGAACACACCAGCTCGCCGACAGGCCGGCGTACACCACGGTGGAGTTGGAGTCCTGCGGACTACAAGTCGGACTCCGGCGGAGGAGTCCGGCGCCGGAAAATCCAATTGTCGGACGTTCTCCTTAAAGTGGGCTGGGAGGAGATGATCATATTGAGACAATCGGGCCGCCCACCAATTGCTAGTGCGGGTCTGATCTCCTACGAGTCTTCTCGCTGCCTGCATTCCCAAACGCTCCCTGTACCTGTGACAGCGCAGTCACTTCGCACTCCCTATCCTTGCCCGAAACCTGTACCTTTCACCCCGAGGTTCCTGTGCAGTACCACAGCTATGCTAGCCCGGCTGCCAGGGAACAATGGCCGAAGTCGATAAGAAACGCGTCAACGAGGGTGGTGTGTACACAATCAACATGATGTGGGTGAGTAGTGAGTGTGATCAGGATGGTGGGTAACCATGGGTTAAATAACCTATGAGGTCATACCCCATCATCTGCAGGGGTAGAAAGCAAACTTTCAAACCCAGAGCGCGGGCACCATCGTATTGAATTTACGTCGTGAACGTCGTGTGCAGAAGAGGTCGATGCGATGAAACATGACGACAATGTAGTCCGTGTACCGTCTTCTCGTCGGGACTCCTTGGTAGTGTCAACAGAGGCAGTCGGCACTCGTCAGACCGATCGGCTTGCTGATATTCCCCAGACATTTATCTTCCCATCGCTCCCCGTGCTCGCGAGCCATCCGAGGCTGTCTCCTTTCCCCTTCCCCCAGTCTATTGAATATATACTTCTCGTGTGACCCTGGAGTTGATGTGCAAATTCCTAACTGTGTTCTGCAGACCGCTTCCAGATCTTGATCGCGAGGTCGTCCGAGGATGAAGCAAGGTAGTCCCCACAGGGTGCCCACGTAACCGACCATACTGTCCTTGTGTGTCCCGACAGTGTCGTAAAGAGATACCAATCATCCGATTCGACGTCAGTGTAGAGCTTCACGGTATCATCATAGGATGCTGACGCAATAATCTATTCTCCAATTTTGAATCAATCGCGAAGGAACGATCAATGAGAAGGGATACAACCTCATCAGTAGGATGCCATGAGACACATTTGACGTCCTGACTGTGCTCCATCACGACGGCCAAACATTCAAAATCCGCATCCGGCTTGACTGCAATAGACAATACAGTTACGAAGGGTGGATACCAAAGTCAAGTTTGACTGTTACCTTCCCAAACCCATACAGATTTGTCTCTGCTACACGATGCCAGGAGCATGCCGTTGGACGAGTAGGCGACGCTCTTGCATTCCGTTTCATGTCCTTCCAACGACGCGACGCATTCCCATTCTTCAGCATCAGATAAGTCCCGTCTTGTCATGTTTTTCCCATATGGCGATGTGGGAGTCGAAGGACCCTGTTGCAAATGTATTTCCAGAGGGTGCCCATGCTATGCTTCGGACAGTTTTAGTATGCCCTGTCGGGATCGTTGTAAGATGTGAAAAGGAGAACTTGAGTGCGTCGTGTGGGTCCCTGCGGTAGCTATACAAGCGCACCGTCTTGTCTGCAGAACACGAAGCAAGCAGTGGTTTGGCTGGGTTCCACGCCGCCTGCCAAGCACAATCGTCGTGACCTGAATAACAAGGTATGGAGAAGGCTCAGATTTAGTTCGTTATAAACATGTTTACCTGGTAGATCAGCACAGAGCCGAAGAGTAAATGGTAGATCCAGCGCCATTGATATAAGTGAAGATCGTGGAAAGATTACCCTTATTTGTCTCGAACCCCTTTCAGGGCGTATCGTCCTACGCAAACTGAGCTTACGAAGAGCACGTTGCTATGGCTTCCTTCAGGTCGAGGGCGGCGGAACTCAGTGTAGGTATAGCGGACTCATTGCTGCGGGAACGAAAGCAATCACATTCTGGGTATTCGATGCCAAACATACCGAAGGCTGCCGCCAACTTCTGTTAGCGTTCTCCCCGTCGGCCTCATCCCCCCCAGCGAGACCATAGTAGATTCAAAACCGTCCGTAAACGAGGGTGGCGATGGGGGTGTCTATTGTGGTTATTGTGGTTATCAGCCCGAACGTTGTGCATTGTACCCATTTATCTTCGTCGACTGGTGAGATGTTAGACAGGAAGAATGGTAAGTATATTGCAACCATACTAATGGGTTCCAAAAGAGGAACAAATACCCGGCTAGTCGCTCTCTACTTGTTGTCCCAACCCTCCCTCATGCTCGTTATCCGAATCCTCCTCCCTGTCTTTCCGCTTCCCACTCACGACCGTTGATACCGTGGCAGATCTTCCCTCTGCAACAGTCAAACACGTCAAGCGAGTACCCTTGGAGTCGTACTCTGCCACCGGATGCAGTTGGAACATTTCTTCCGTCTCGGCGGGCAATTGCGCCAAGTTATATACGAATATCTTTCCGTCGGAGGAAATGGTACAGACAATCGTCGTCGTTTCTTGCTTATCTTCATCCCTTGATGAGGTCGTCGGGAGCGCGAAATGAAGCGTCTCCACAGCTTTTACTCTGAAGCCGGATTCCCAAGTTAATCTATGGACGGAACTATCTGACCCACCTGTTTGAATGGCCGATCAACTCAGCAATTATGGTAGGTTGGAATTGTGGGTCCTCGGATACTTGATAGACCGATACTTTTTTATCTTCTGCTGCAACCAACAAAAGTTCGCCTTCGCCAACTACACGCTTACAAAAGCGTAGATTGTGGATTCTCGATGGATGTGTGATCGTGTGTCGCAAGGTCATGTCCTATATGGCGATGTAAGATGAGCACAGCGACGTAACAGCGACGTACCGTAGCAAATACATCCAATGAAGATAATGACTGGACGACAAACATGGAGCCAGATAATGTCCATTTTACCACTTCACCCTCTTGGTGGTTATCTTAGCGCAGTCCTCTAGCAACAACGGCAAAAACGATACCTTTTCCTAATTTCGTGCTGGCTGATCCCTTACCACGCATCAAATCCCACATGCGCAAAGTCTTATCCTGCCCGACACTCAAGGCAACCTTTCCGGACGGGTGAATGCCAACGGAATTGACACGGCCCTTGTGCCCTTTTAGCGAGCGCAGGACTGTCCAGTCACGCGCGTGGAAAAGACATAACGTGCCGTCCTCGGATGCAGAGAGTAGATGAGAAGCTGACGGGAATTGGAGATACGTGATAGACCCTACGACCTGGTTATCTCGACGCGTTTCCACTAGACGAGCACATACCTTGGTGGTGCATCAGACCACCGATCTCTTTCCGTCTTGCCAAGTCCCATATTTTAATGATCTCGTCTGAACTTCCAGTAGCTAGCCACTTCCCTCCGCCTGGCGATGCAGCAACAGCTTTGATGGACGATACGTGGGCAGGAAAGATGAAAATGGGCTCCAAATGGAACTCGTAGCCAGATTCTGACAGCGTGACGGTTCCATTAAGCCCATAAAGCAGTTTTTCGTAGGAACCTGCAACGACGACGAAGGAGGAAGGCAATGTCGATGATTTTGAAGTAGTCTCTTTTTGTTTTCCCTTGTCTTTTGGGGTTTTGCGCGAACTTGATACGATTGGCTTTTCAATGCGGGCTCTTTTGAGTGTGCGCATCTTGGAAGTCAAGATGTGACCTCCGTGACTAACTCAACCTGACTTGTACTGTTACTACGATGTACGACGTTGGTGCGTTCTCCTCAACTTGCTCAGTCAGATGATGTGACCACGGGCTCGTCAATGTTTTCGTCAGTTCCGAGAGGCTGTATTCTGGTGCTCAATTGGTGCGCTGCCATTTTGTTTATCACCATTCAACGGTAGTTCAATTGTGGTAAACGATGTGGCTAACTCATCATCCGCATCGTCAAATACGACATGGTCTGAGATCTTTGACATAGGATTTTATTTCAGACTGCCAGGCTGACTCGATCTCGTCTGAGACATATCAGGCTGGAGGTATAAAAGTGATCTCTGCGAGTGCGCCCTTTTCTTTCCAACTCTCCCTTCTTTTCCCTGGGTCCTGGCGATCCTAGTAACGTCTGGCAGCGCCGCTTTGCTTCCTATCTTCTTTACGTCCTTGTTGTCTTGATCTTCTGCGCCGGCGCACTCCACACTCCTTGTCGAATTCTTCAAGTCCTCGCTTCACGCAACGCTGTTCGTCATGACGCTCTTCTCTGCCCACTTCGTCGGAGTCCTTGCCTGTGTTTGTGCCGTCCTTCCCCTCGCTTCCCCGGTGGAAGCTGCCCACCTTCACGTCAGCCGCAAGCACGCTACCTCCCCTCCCGCTCCACACCACACGCATCCCTCTTCCTTCCATGGGTCGACCCCGGCGCACAAGCACGACGGCGGGCACCGTGACCATAAGGTAACTTATCCTAGCGTCCCATATCTCGCTTACAATTATTCGCATAGGAGCACCAGCCCAGGAGGCTTCCGCCCCTTTTGCAGCGCTATCGTGCGCAGAATTACAACCACGTGCACGATCAGGGTCTGGATGCCCACAATCACGCCGATGACAAGATCTCTTCGTCAGCCTTTGCGCGGAGCCGCTATCGTCGAGAGCACAGTCGCCGCTCTTCAGTATACGTTCCTGGTGAACACGGTAATACTTATATTGTTTCTAGAACACCGCCTAGAGTACCTAGGCACGCGAGCACCTCCCATGCCTACGGGAGGCGCCAAGTCGATGGAAATAATCTAGCTTCTGGGAGGATCGACATCATGGCAAGTTTCCTTTCTAGCTCGATCATGCCATTTCTAATCCAGTTTTTCCCAGGGAGCTGCCCAGTCTTCCGAGAGAACACAACGCCTTGCATCCCTATCCGTGGATTCAACCCCCGTCAACTGGATGTCGGGTCAGAGTTCCGCCAAAGCATTTCCATTGAACGCGTCGACGACCAACCGAACTCAGTTCATGATGGTACCCACGAATGACTCCGACACGGGTATGCCCCAAACCCTCGTTCACGCTCTCGTGTGGCTAAACACAAGTACAGGAGGCATGAACAGGCACGTCAGGCTCGCGACGCAAGTCTTTGATGCAGGCAGCGCCGATATGATCATGTATTGCGCCACCTACAATGCAAACCCGGAGACGCCGTCTGCATTACTCATGACGCCTTGCGCCGACACTGCGCAATTTGCTTCTTCTGAAGAGGACGCCACTGGTTCATGTGCCGACGACGGAGACGATGCATCCTCGTCGACATCCCAACAGAGCCAGATATTCTCCTACAACCCTATCAGCGGAGTGGTCGGACCGATATTGGCCACAGAAGGCTCCTCCGACATCTCGGCCGCGTGCGCTGGCGCAAAAGTCCGGCGAGACACCAACAGCGCTACGACGAGCGGTTCTGCGACACCGTCAAGCACCTCGACGAGCACGGCTCCCATCCCCAACGTCTCGCAGCACGCTCAAAACGTCACGCTCGTATACGTCGCAGGGGTGCTCGAGGTGCCTGCGTCTCCGAGCTCGGGTGTCAACAGTACCATTCCCTCAACCTCGGCCACTCCTAGTGCACACATGAACGAGGCGGCTGTGGTTACAACGACCGTGACGACGACGGTCATCACCACCGTGGTGGCCTCTGGAACTGTCTCACCCGCCCTGGCCGTCGCGTCGGCACCGACATCTTCAACCGTCTCAGCCTCGACCTCGACCTCGACAACGACGACCTCTCCGATTTCTTCAAGCACCACGTCATCTGGAGCTGCGGTGGCGACGCATGCGAATCCAGAAGAGTCACTCGAGGTCGAGGTCGTGGGTGTAACGTCGTCGACGCGGGACTCTACCCCTACCCCAACCACCACCTCTTCTTCGACCTCACATACTGCAACGCCAACCCTTGACCCAGAAGCTGTAGCCTCGTTGATGGTAGAACAAATGCCTCACCGGTGGCGTGCCATAGCTCTCGGTAGCGCGTCTACGTCCGAGTAATGTATGTAAGCGATACGATGTATGCTTAATATATCACACCGAGCAATCAGTACTTTAGTAGCGGCGCTGGTACGCTACCTTCCGAACTCGATTGACCATACGACTGTGTGGGTGGAGTGTGCTGTGTAGCGAAAGCGTTAGATTCGCTAATTCACAGACATGGATCATGCACGCGAAAAAAGATATGATCGACGACATCCAGCCGCACCAAAGGGGATCACCAGGACCTAGCACTGAACATGTCAACTTTTTCTTTAAATCTCTTCGTCGTCAAAATCGACCTCTTCTACAGGAAAGTCTCCGATTGTGACTCTGTCAGGTCGTACGAAAACCCCATGATTGGGACGGCACGTAAAGTACCGCTCTCCTTGAACGCTGCAGAGGGTATGTGCGCGTGAGATCACCACAAAAGAGAGAAACATACGAGCCATCATTCCGCCCAATCGGTTCATCATATTCAATCCCGACCCAGACGCCCGCCTTGGTGAAGCTAGTCTGGCCCACGAAACGCACCGTGCCGCGTTTGTGGAGACCTTCTTCGTCTGATGCGACCTCGCAACGTGCACCGAGCGGGATATCCACATCGGCAACAGGTGGGGCCGTCTCTGTGGTTGGTGCAAACCGGCCCACTTGGTGCCGCTTCTTGTATGCGAGTACGGAATCTAAAGAAGGGGGACATTCAACCAAGGGCAACACGACCTGGCAACCTCCAGACCTGCCCGTTTCGCATACGCATCGTCGCTCAGCTCGAATTTCTCTACCTGGGATACGTCGGAGAGCTGCCCGGTGAACGAGGCGGCGGGGTTCGTATCGATGACCTGCCCGTGAACGCGTCGATCGCGCGGCACGCATGACGAACAACGATCGAGCGTACATTCAATGTCTGCAACGCCGCCAACCCGTAAAAGCCCAGTTGTTTGGTATCGTCGGAAAGCTGCCCAATGGTCTCACCCTCTGCGTCTTGGATGGAGATACGTTGGCTCTGGGCGGGGATTCCGGTGATGAGCTCGAGTTTTTCCTGTCAACAAAGGGTGTGAAAGATCGGTCGGTAGGTCAACGGCATAGGAACCTTGAGCTGCTCGACGGTGATGTGGAGATCGAACCGTCGCTCAGATCGCGTGTCTGGGGAGACAACGAAGACGTTGACGATGGTGGACATGTTTTGGTCCGTGACGAAGGTTCGTTGTAGCTCACGTCCAGTACGCTCATCGCCATCACCGAGAACAAAACCCAAGAGAAAATCACGTGACATTGTTATATCCAATCTGTCAAGTGCAGCTGACGGCCGTCGATAGCGTTGCATTGTGTCCCCCACCGTCGGTGATGACAGACATCATGGATCACAGTCGCCCACTGTCCGCGTCAGCTCGAACTTTGTCGGCTTCAGCATTACGTGAAAGACTCTCCAAACTAGCACCTTCGCAGCTACGCCCGGTCGCCGCTCTGCACGCATCCATCGAGTTGAGTCGCTCTCTCGTGACATCTTGCCTTGCTCGCCATGCGTCGTCTCAACATTGATCCATCTTCTATTAGCTTTGTACCCACGAAAATACCCCGAAGACGCAGATTGCAAACAATGGTGGTCGCCGCTTGGTCTACTCTACTAGTAAATTCTATTTTCATTTTTCTAATGCTATGGTGCGCCCTTGTTCTCTCGTGCCAGTATATCTCTCACGTTGTCACCAAGTTCGATTCCATCACTCTGGCCGTTCCTTGCTATTTACCTCGCATGGATACACTGGGTGGATAAATGCCCAGAACACGGCACAAGACTGAGCCCGTGGTTTCGTTCGTTAAAGATATGGCAGTACTTTGCGGAGTACTACCCTGCCTCGTACGTGTACAAAAATATCTCATGCTTGGCAGTCCTTGATCAACGTATGACCATACTTAGACTCATGAAAGTAAGCTGGCCGGTTTCTCGGATCGTTGCCAGCTAACAGTGGTGCAATAAGGAGTGCGATTTGCCAACGGACCGGCCGTACGTGTTCGGTTATCATCCACATGGTTCGTCCTGAACTGCTTCGATCTTACTGGCTCGTGTCTCATTCTTTTGACATAGGGATCATAGGAATGTAAGACAGATTTGCGCTGCCATGCTATTTATAACGCCTTCTTACAGGGGTGCAATGGCAACTTTTGCAACAGAAGGTCTCACTCTTCTTCTCGTAAAGCTACATACTGAGATCTGGATCATTAGCTACTGGCTTTTCTCGTGCATTCCCAGGGATCCAGCCCCACCTGCTTACTCTCACAAATAACTTCAACGTTCCTCTTTACCGTGAACTTCTCATGGCCCTGGGGATCAGCAGTGTCTCTAAACAATCTTGCTCAAACATATTAAAACGTGGCGCAGGGCAGGCTATTGCTATCGTGGTCGGCGGTGCTGCAGAAAGTCTAAGTGCTCGCCCAGGCACTGCAGACCTAACATTGAGGAGGAGGCAAGTCAGCGTAGTCAAGTTTTACATCAGTGCTCATATGTCTCACTCGCAGGCTGGGTTTTATCAAGGTTGCGATCCAGCATGGGTATGTCAGATCAGTTTTGGAGATCAAGCTTTTCATTGATCGTGTGCTCCCAGTGCTGACCTGGTGCCGGTTTTCTCCTTTGGTGAAAACGACGTATGGATCTCCGGTTTTATCAAGATGTATCTTGACCGAACCTTAGATCTACGAGCAAATGCCGAATGAAAAGGGCACCACTATTTACGCATTGCAAAAGAAGTTTCAAAACATGTTCGGGTTCACCCTCCCATTGTTCCACGGACGTGGATTATTAAATTGTGCGTCTTTGGATGTGCTTCGCTGTTGTTGCACTGACTCCGGACAAGATAACTTGGGCTTAATGCCTTATCGTCGAAGGATCGTATCAGTTAGTGAGTCGTACTGTATTCTTTACACTTTGCACGTCCAGACTCTGATGTGATCAGTTGGCCGGCCAGTACATACCCAGCAATGCGATAGGCCGTCAATCGAGGAAATTACTCGGGTACAGACCCTCTATATAGAGGAGCTGACTCGGTCGGTCCGCTTTTGTATCGGTGATCTGCATCTCTGATTCAACTCCCAGAATCTGGAACACGTACAAGGATGAGTTTGCAAAGACACGTACAAGGGAGCTAAGCATCATCGACTAGAAAACGTTATCATCTTATTTATCCTGGCATTCTTTTTCCTCGCCGTGTAATATGGTATTCACATAAAGATAATGAACGTGGTGTGTAACAGGACAATATGGCCTCCAATCTTTAACCAGAATAGATGATTACGCTCAGGCAGGAGACATTAAGGCAATTACGACGAGCGACTGCAGATCGTAAACATGAACAAATCCGGAGCCTTAAAAGGCACTTTGCCGGTCCGCGTCTCTAAAAGGGCAAGTAACGACCATAGCTCCCATCCTCCGCTCTACGAAGCAGAGCATAGTCCCTATGTACAGCAAACCTTCTGTTGTCCACAAATCTGAGCTCGGGCCATGAGTCTAGCATCATGATCGTTGATCTTGGCCATTTAGAGGATGTCCCGAGACTGGGGAACCGCAAACTGGTGCCATGGCTATACGCATGTCATCCAGCAATATCATCGGCATCACATCGCAATAGAATAACCCTAGAATTTTTCAAGGGGCTATATAGGGCCCACCGGTTCCCGAATCCCTGGCAGAGGTTTGCATGTTCGGCGTGAGAGCTTGCAATGACCAGAAAGCTGCCGATCTCATAGCAGTGCCATCCTGCTGTCTGATCAGTGACTGCGCGCACATCACGTAAATCCGTGTTACTACGGTGCAACTTCTTTCGTCCTGTAAAAATGTGTCACAGGATGAAAGACGTAGCACATCACGAACTTATCTACATGCTAAAGCACACTGTGCCCCAGTGGCATAAGTTTCGTTGACGCCCGACAGCACGGACCAATTGTCCAAAAGAGCCCGGTGCCATGTGCTTTTACTAGAAGTCAATTTTGTCTGTTAGGAGATAGATATGTCACCGCTTTCGGTACGTCAGTACCACCGCCGGCGTTATTCGCCTGAGGAGCGGCGATGTCCGATCCCCTCTAGAGCAGTAGCCAGTCCGCTCGGGGGTGTTTCTCCCTTGATACGCCATCGCAATCGCGCAGTGGGACGCTCGGCTCGATTCACCCTGATATGCCTGACAGATATCGCTTGCCCACAGTCGAATTGACATGGATCCTGGGGAACGACCCCACAGAGCAAATTGCCACCCGTCATCGATCATCGATCATCGCTTGAGGCTCTATTTGAATGCCCCAATTTTGTCCACGGCGGTACTTGTCGGTATGAGTAGTACTTTTTTTGCGATATGATACCCACATCGACCCCCGCTATGTCGTCGGCAATAGGAAGAAAAAATAAACCCCTGTGTTCATCTCTGCAAGCTCTCGGAGAAAGATCCGAGCACAGCCGCACGAGGAAGTGCACAGCACGCTTTTGCCTACTACACGTAAGTGGGTTCATCCAGGATCATAAAGTTGGTACCGCATGGATCTCTTACTACTCTTGGGAGACTGTGACCCTGTACGCAGGGTAAGTAACACCATCGGGTTCATCG
>JBBPTV010000512.1:0-20301 GCA_038094275.1 Tubosaeta brunneosetosa | reverse complement strand
CTGTGCTCATCAATATCCACTCAATAATCAGGTGTGGGTGTGGGTGTGTGCAGTATGAAGTATGATGTGGGATAGGTGACTGTATATACAGTAGATGATAGCTTGAGTGTAATATAGTACTGGTTAGCAATGATTATTTATGATTGGTTACCCATTATTCTATGGTCTGCAGTGTAGCCTAAATGGGTTAGCATAGTCTTGTAGGTTGTATTGGCCACTGTAGCCACTATAGTACCTGTAGTCTTGCTGACCACCATAGTTTTTAGATGGTTACCATAGGCCTAGGTTGACATGACCCTGGCTACAGTAGGCTACAGTAGAACCACACTGGTTACAGGTGGCTACAGTAGGATTCAGTAGACATCCACTGACTATGTAGTACTACATACAGGGGGGAAGACGACAGGGACTATGATGGTTACAAGGACCATGTAGTACTATGTTGCCTCTTGTAGACACACCCTTATTTCCAGATGTAGAAACCTCCGCACCATACACTCTGGAACAAAATGGACTAGCTGAATGCATGAACCAGACTCTGTCACTCCTCGCCAACTCCATGCTCGAGGACTCCAAACTCCCAAAGTCCTTTTGGATGGACGCCTTGTCCACCGCTGCATACATTTCTGCTCGAAGTCTGACTTCTGCCCTCAACGGAGATACCCCGTACCATGCGATATTCAAAAGACCAGTCAACTCCACCCTGTTCCGACCTTTCGGATGCATCAGATATGCCCTGATCCCAAAAGAGCAATGACAAGGAAAGTTCTGAGCCCATGGACGAAAGTGCATTATGCTTGGCTACACACACAGACAACAAGCATACAAACTCCTAGACTTGGAACATCAGATCATCATCTCCAGTCGACATGTCACCTTTGACGAAACCAATACCATCTCCAACTCCAAAGCTACTCCTTGGATTTGTGCATCCGAGGATCAGTGGGAGGGGCTCAACATCCATCTGGCATGGACATCTGAAACAACTCCAGATGAAGAGGATGAGGAGCAAGTCACAACACCCCCTTCAGTTTCAGTGGGAGACACTCACAACCCAGATGAAGTTCTTGATCTAGTGGACAAGCTTAGCCAACTCCACCTCCAACTCCTGAACCAACTCTGTCGCAAACTCTGGTGCATCCTCCTGCACAAATGGTTAGAGGAGTTCGCAGGGGAAGCCATGCGCGAAAACCTGCAAACAAAAACCAGGACTACCAATGCACCTTAGATGAGGAAGTGCAACGGAAACGGGGGGCCATGAAGACTCCACTGAAGAAGCTGAGATCGAAGACACTCTGGAACCTACAGAGTCCGATGAAGAAACCTTCAATGAAACTCCCGACATACCCAGAGCCTTCTGCACCTCTGACCAACTCCATGATCACATCTTTGCTGGAATCGCCCATGGACCTATGGAAGAAAACCTCCCAAAGACCATAAAAGAGGCTTACCAACATTTGGACGCAGATAAATGGAGATCTGCAGTGGAGGAAGAGCTCCTCAGCCTCAACGCCAACCATGTATACAAAATGGTTCCACTCCCCACTGGAGTAACTCCGATTACCTCCAAGCCCATTTTCCGGATCAAGCACAATGAAAACAGAGACATGGATCGATACAAAGTCCAGATTATTGCACGAGATTTCACCCAAAAGGAAGGCATAGATTACAAGGAGGTATTTGCTCTGGTCGCAAACCTCGACTCCGTATGGACCATCGTAGCCCTGGCTGCAAAATATAACCTGGAATTGAACCAAATGGACGTCTCCACCATGTACCTAAATGGAGAACTGGAAGAGGAATTGTACCTTCTACCTCTGGAAGGAGTACCCATCCAGCCTGGATACTGTTGGCGACTTTGGAGATCATTATATGGACTTAAGCAGGCAGGCCGAACATGGAACAAAACGCTAGATAAAAAGTCAGGAGAACTCAGCTTCACCAAACTAAATGCAGAGACATGCCTCTATGTCCTCCAAAAACAAAATCAGGTCTGTTTCCTAGTCGTGTATGTCAACGATCTGCTCCTTGCTGCTAGCACACAAAGTTTCATGAACTCTGTTAAATCGTCACTGTCATCCACTTTCAAAATGCACAACCTCGAAGAAGCGAAATTCATCCTAGGAGTTGAAGTCCGACGTAACCGAAAGCTCCACACCATCTTCTTGTCGCAAACCCAATATGCACAAACTGTCCTCCAGTGCACTAGGATGGCGAACTCCACTCTGTGTCAATCTCCCATGCTCCACGGCCTGTCACTGTCCACGAACGATCTGGAGAACAATTTCACAATACCGGAGATGGTCATCAACAGAACTAAGGTGTCGTATCTGACAGTCATAGGTTCACTTATGTACCTTATGATGGGAACATGACCGGACCTTGCCTACTCCATCGGGACCCTCAGCCATTACAGCTCCACTCCCAAGGAGTGCCATTGGAACGCTGCAAAACGCGTACTTCGCTATGTCCGAGGTACCACAGACATGGAACTCCAGTTCAATGGAAATGAAGTGTCATTGGACATGGATTTCCACAGTTTTTCAGATGCCGGATGGTCGCAAGACCCAGACAACTCCAGATCTGTCTCCGGGTATGTCTTTATCAGCAACTGTGGTGCCATTTCCTGGTCCAGCAAACTACAAAGCATGGTTGCTCTATCCTCTACCGAATCGGAGTACATCGAACTTAGCAATGCCGGACAACACCTCGCATGGCTTCGGACTTTCTTTGAGGAGATCAGATATCTACAAACTGGACCAACCACACTTCATTGCGATAATCAAGCTGCTATCATCCTATGCCGGGATCCACAGTTCTGTGCTCGGACAAAGCACATCAAATGAAAATACCATTTCATTCAGGATGATTTGGTTGGAAAAGGGGAGGCCGTGGTTCAGTACATCCCTACCGGAGATATGGTAGCTGACATCCTTATGAAACCCCTGCCTCGCGAACAACATTGGAAATTTGTAAGGGCTATGGGCCTATGACTGTGCTCGAGTGGGAGTGTCAAAGTATAACTCCAGACATCTCCGGAGTTCACACAGAGACCAACTCTGGTCGTTTCTTGCTCATTTCTCATTCTACCTCTTTCGGACTTACTTACACCTACTATAGTATAGTCTTACCTTGTGTTGATCACTTGGTGGCGCTCCTACTCCCTCCGAACGCGCGCTGCTGCACCCTTTGTTAATTCCCAAAGCAGCGCGCCTAGTTTCACCTATCCCATTCCAGACCTTTCTGGAGTTTAGCGAGCACGTATCTTCGTTACTATTTAACCCTTCTGACTCCTTCGTCTCACCTCAGTTGTGCTCAGTACTTGCAGCACATTTTGAGGTGAGACCTTGCTCCATTCTTAGTACTCTGTATTTACTTTACCTTAGTTGGGCATTGCTGCCCCTATTTAGTACTTTAACAAGAGGGCATTGACACATCTTCTCCAGTCAGGAAGTCTTGGATGGTGTAGATTGCAAGTTCCTCATCAGAGGGTTCTTCTTTAGGTTCATGGGGGGTTTTTGAAGTTCGAGGGGGTTCGGGTTTTTTGAGATAGGTTTTCAAGTTTTGAAGGCCTTTGGTTAGGTCCTTCCTGGAGGTGCGAAGTTTGTTGAGGTAAATGTCAATGGCAGAGGTGGGCTTTGTCATGGGGGTTTCAAATGCGGTTTTCAGGACAAGGGTGATTGAATCTTCATTGACTCCAGAGTTACAAAGTTTGTTGAAGTATGCATTGAGCATAAGGGTAGATTCATGGACTTTGGACTTGGTATGGTCAAGATTGGCTATGGTTTCGATGAGTCTAGGGTTCTGTGAACAAGGTGACGAGAGTTTAGTGCCTAAGCACTCAATGGTGTTATGTCCTTTCCTGCAACAGCGGAAGCAAAGGCTGAGGTTAGTGCATTTGATGTGCTCTTCTGGGGAGAGTTTCTTGAGTTTGACATAGGCAACGTCCATGGTTGCTAAGGGAACTGGTGACTATGGTTAAGGCGATGACGAGCCACTAGGGAGTACCAGGGGTTGGAGTGTTATGTCCTTTAGACAACAAGGGACTAGTGTTGTTGGGATTCAGGGACGAGGAGTGAACAAAGAGTTCACTAGGATGAAGGTTTGGGGATCCTTTCTGATCTAGAGTCACTTGATCCTGGTGGCAGTGACTAGGATGATGGGGTCAAAGGCTGGGACTATGATGACAGCGATCAGCTGTCCAAGGATTGATCTAGAGCGACTAGATCCTAGGGTCAGTGACTATGACAATGACTATAACTAGGATGACAACAATCGGTCACCCGATGGGTGCGATGAGAAGCAGTGACTAGGATGACAACAATCGGTCATCCAGTGATTGCCTAAGGGCACAATGAGTGGCTTTGACTATGACTAAGGGAGGTGAAGGATGGGGTAGGCCTGGCTTCATAACAGGAGGGGCTAAAGGTGACTCTGAATCTTTTGTAATGCTAAACGTACCACAAGGGATGTTCGACTTAACTCTGTAAAGGCGGACGCTCACAAAGAGGTATCACAGTGTCTCTTCTAGCTAATTGAATACAATCCAACAAATGTGGACGTAGAACAACGGCGTAAGTCTTATAACAAGATAAGAAGATTTAGAGTTCAAGGACGAGGATGAAGGATATGATGGAAGTCGTAGACTGAGGACAAAGGATGTTGATCTCAGAAGTTTGAAGATTCAGAGATCTCTCAAGGTATTTGAGGATTAGGAGACAAAAGATGTTGACAAAAGTTAAGGACAATGAACAAGACTCAGAGGACTCGAGAATTGCTCGAGGACAGAGAATGAGTATGATGAAGATCATAGATTCAGAGTGAGGAACTATTGTATAGGTGATTGGGTATTTAAGTGTTCCAATCGTGAGAAGATGGAATGCTATAGAATGCTATGGAACAAGGGGAAACATCGCTGTCGTGAGAGAGACAGCTGCAGAGCTAATCGTCCAATGAGAGAGCAAAGATAAGGCAAGACAAAAGAAGGAACTGTGGAGTTGAGTCATCTACCTTGGAAAGGAAATGACAACATGAGGAGGTCATCAGGAAGAGAAAGGTGAGAGGACAAGACGACAGTTCAAGATATTACTCAGGGAAAGAAGTAGGCCTGAGAGATAAAGGTGAGAGTTATCACCCAAAGGAAGTATTGATAGTCTCAAGAGAAAGTCATA
The DNA here is from genome assembly GCA_038094275.1 of Tubosaeta brunneosetosa. Lineage (NCBI taxonomy): Eukaryota > Fungi > Basidiomycota > Agaricomycetes > Boletales > Boletaceae > Tubosaeta > Tubosaeta brunneosetosa. Next base: position 15,130 of record JBBPTV010000512.1, on the reverse strand, counting down.
ATTGACGATGAGAAGAGGAGAAACTAAAGGGAATGATAAGTAGACAGGAACGAAGAAGAGGAGTGAAAGGAAAAAGATTGTAACATCAATCATGATCCATTAGCGAGGTTGATGCAAAAACGTGGTCATCAGGGTAAATGGTGTTAGTGGGTAGGTGAGCCGTTTCATCATCAGAGTCAAGAATGTCATCATCTGACAGGTTGTTGTCAGCAGTGACTGAGAACCAGTCATCCTCATCAAGATCACTGCTCTCATCTCCAGAGGACTCCATATCGAGAAGACCAGGGACAGACTCATCATCAGAGTCATCCATGACACTGAAAATGCCATCTTCATCATCTGTATTGGGTGATTTTACATGCACAGTGCTCTCCTTTTCAGCAGTGGGTTTGGCCTTCTTATCATCCTCTCGTTTCTGCTGATTCTGCATGTAGTGGAATGGCGATTTATGCTTGGTGGATCCACACACCCAGCAATTGTTCAACTTTTCACCATCATACTGGTGCCTTTTGGAAAAGGATTTTTCACCATACCCTTGTCCTCTTCCTTTACTCTGTGTTCCAACCGACATTGGTTCATCATGTTCTTGCTTCTGCCCATCCAACTTCAAACCCCCTCTCACCTTCTGTTGTTCAGCCTCCTTGATAATAATTGAGATCAAGACGTCCGGTTTGATGGTCTTGGTCGAGCTGTATAGGCAAGTGGTGGCTAGTTGAGGGGATGCAAAATTTGCTAGGGCTGTAGGTAGTGAACGGATAATAGTTGATCAATAATCCTGTGTGTCAATCGTAATGCCAACAGAAGCGAGTTCTTCCTTCTTTGTGTGCAGGGAGTCCAGAAAGTGGCATACCTCCTGCCCTTTCGGCAGTTGCAATTTGAGAAAACTGGTATGCAAATCAGTTTGAGCATACATGCCTTTCTCCGTGTACTTCTTCATAATTTCCACCCACATTTTTCCAAAAGTGTCGAAGCTGCAGATGCAAAGTACTGTTGAATTGGGGATATGTTGTGTCAGCAGATGCTTGGCAAGTGATTCATCCTTATTCCACTTGGTGAGCACAGCTGTTTCCTCATCAGAGGGTGATGAAGGAAGAATTGGCCTTGTGGAGTTCTTGTCGAAATGGCTCCAACGTTCTTTGGCTTCGACGGCGACCTGGAAATGGAAGACAAAAATCGTCCAGTTGGTCCCTTTGACATCAAGCTTAGGAATGTTGCTGGGTAGCATATCGGTGGTGACAGGAATAGTGGTCTACATATCTGCAAGAGGGTTTCTAATCAATATATTAGATGCTCACACAGGGCTCATAACCTGACATGAATATATGGGTGAGAGTGGCACTAAACAAGTAATACTCAGTCAGCATGTTTGATGCGATGGACTGTTCATATATTCACCTAAACAAGTAATACTACAAACAAGTCAATCAGGTGAAAAGGTAAAAGAATCTACAACAATAACTCACCTCAGTCAGCACATTCGATGCAATGGACTGAGGATGAGGATAGTCAAGTGTCTATATATATATGGTGCATATCATATCGTAACGAGTGCAGCTCGACAAAGAACAAAGAAGATGAGAAAAGTATCTATGATATGAACAGCAATCTCATCAAAACAAAGAGACAAAGATGAAAATGATCAAGAAATGACAAAGTATTGTACAAAAAGATGTCTGTGGGACCATGGCTGTGTGTGGGCTTGCCCAAAATCCAACACCTCACCCCTTTTCTTGAACAGTCCTATTTAGGACAAAGACCAAGAGGAAGGTCAAATACTGTCCAATTCTCTGTCCCTCCAGCTTCCACAATATGAACAGCCTTCAATGCTGTTGCCACCCGGATGGCAGGATGGAATGATAACAGATGATGGGCTCTATGAGCCAATCCGATTGGAAGGATCTGGAGTGATGGACCCAGAAACTGGAAACCATCTGCCCTTCCTACCACCTTCATACATTCCCATGACATATGCTCAACAAATTGTCAACATCATCAATCACACCAGAGTTCTGGGACTTCCCAATGGAGTTCCAGCAGTCCCTTGCATCTTGTCTGGAATCCCCCGCTATCTTGGCCACAATCACATTCCTCTAATGGCTGAGGCACTCTGAGAAGTGACCTTTCCAATGGATCACACTGATCATCATGCCCATGCAGTAGATGTGTGAGTAGAACATCTCAACATTGATTAGATGGAGCGTACATGTCAATTGGGGCTGGCTCCCATTGACAACCGGGTACTGGGGATCCAAGGGATTATACCATGGTGAGCAACTCATTTTTTTCTTGGAAGGCACACTAGAATATCCAATCCTGGTCCAACATTACTCTGATACCCCACATGCCCTGGTCCATTACCAGGGTTATGAAATCTTTTCTTTAGACAATGACGAATTCTGGACATTCAAAAATGACCACATCACAAACTGGCCAAATTTAGTCTTTCTGGACATTTGGGCCAAGTGTTACAATTTTTCTCCCCTTTCATTCTAGCCTCTTTCCATGACTCTCTTCCATCATCATTGTTTCTTGTCACTATCCGCTTTACCTATCACCATCATTCCTTGTCGCTGTCCACTTTACCTTACTTGTTCTCTTAGAGGTTATCGTTTATCTTTCTTCACCTCTCGACTTACTAATGTTACCTTTGTCCACTTTTCCCTTGTTTCATCGATATGTAGATTCACAGTGTTACAGCTAGTATACATACTTATATACTGATCACCCTGTACTTTTACTCCTTACACTGATTCTACATTATTCAACGTATCAATCTCCTGTCCTCGAGCAATTCTCGAGTCCTCTGAGTCCCCCTTGTCATCCTTGACCTTTGTCAACATCCTTTGACCTTAGTCTACGATCCCCATCGTATTCTTCATCCTTGAACCTGGTCAATGTCCTTTGTCCTCAGTCTACAACTTCCATTGTATCCTTCATCCTCATCCTTGAACTCTGAATCTCTTTGTCTTCATTGTATGACTTACATCATTATTCTTCGTCCACATTCTTTGGTTCGTACTCAATTAGTTAGAAGAGATGCTGTGGTACCTCTTTGTGAGTGTCCGCCTCTTCAAAGTTGAGTTGAACATCCCTCATGGTATGTTTAGCGTTACACCAAGGTGTTGTGCGATATCCAGGAGATTGCTCTCCCTCATTTCTATCAGAAGGTAGTTGAATCAGATATTTATGAGATTGATGAAGATACCCAACAGGAGATGGTGCATAGCATCATAGAGATGTTTGATGAAGCATGGGATCATATGGACTACCAGATCAATGTTCTGACTGTCCAGCAATGGAACTGGGAATTTGACTGGCATCACTGCTGCATCTTTCACCTCCAAAACCCTACCTGGGCCAATATGGTCTGGAGACTCAATGAGGTCCAGATTAAAAACTGGACTCTAGAGGACAAGGTCAATGGACTCAGCCAGAGAGTCAAACACCACCAGGATATGATTGTTTCCCTCACTCAACAGTGGACCCAGGCCCATGAGCATATGAACATGCTCTAAAACAAAATGGAGTGGCTTCAAGTGATTACACATACCGCTCAGGCCAATTACAACCAGACCATGGTTTACCTCAGACAAGTCTGAGAGAAGAAGGAACTCCTGGTGGAATGGAACAATTGATGGTGGACCCTCAACAATGACCTCCAATCAGAAAAAGAGGAACTCCAGAGACAGGTGGTACAATGAGACACAGAGATTCAACATCTTTGTGACCAGATTTCGGAGATGAACAGTAGGGCATCACTTCAAAATGAGATAAGTAATACACAAGCTGAACAATTACTTTCTCTAGTTCAGCACCATGCTGAAGCGACCCAAGTGGACTTGGAATCTGCCAATCACCTGCTGCAACAAGACATGTGGGGCCTCATAGCATCTGCAAAACACAGAGTTGCTGTGCAGGACTGTACAGCATTTGACAGTGTGTGACAGCTGTTATAGTGTCACAGACAGGTCCCCCTTTGTACAGTGCTGTGACAGTGCTGTACAGAGTGTGGGTGGCTGTACAGCACGTGAATGCTGGAGCCACTGGACCACTGTAGTCCACTGTACGAGTCTATATGATACCTGTACCATCGTAGTTTTTTTTTCTCTTCCCTCAAATTTTAGATAGTCCAAATAAATTATATTTACTATTTACGATACATGTCTACAGTATATGTACTACATACCGTCTGCTGTCATCCTCACCCTCACCCTCTTGTTCTCTCACCCATGTTGCCAGTGATGTGATGGTGGGTGCACCATTGTGCACCCATGTTGTCATTGTCATTGTTGTGTGGGTGGTGGGTACTGCATACCCTTGGTTGTGGTGCACATGCTGACCTGGTGGGTGGTAGATGTGCCATTGTGGTCCCCACCCTCCTTATTGTCCTGTGGGTGGTGGGTGTGCCCTGCATGGTTGTGCCCCTCCTTGCCATCGTGGTGGTGGTGGTGCCATGTAGTTGCACCTCCTGCATGTCATCCTGGAGGGTGGTGGATGTGCTGTTGCACTACCCTGCCTTCATTGTCCAGAGATGGTGTGCTGTGCATGGTTGTGCGCCTCCTTGCTATTGTGGTGGTGGTGGTGCCATATGCCATCTTCCCACACATCATCTTGGTGGGTGGTGGGTATGCTGTCATGCTCCCCCACCTTCCTTGTTGTCCTGTGGGTAGTGGTGCCATGCACAGTCATGCCTCCTGCATGTCGTCCTGGTGGGTGGTGGATGCGCTGTTGTGCTACCCTGCCTTCCTCATCATCCTGGGATGGTGGGTGTGCCATGCATGGTCATGTGCCTCCTTGCTATCATGGTGGGGTGGTAGTGGTACCATATGCCATTGTGCTCCCCATGTGTTGTCTTGGTGGGTGGTGGGTCCTGCCTTCCTTGTCATCCTGTGGGTGGTGGTGCCATACATGGTTGCACCTCCTGCATGTTGTCCTGGTGGGTGGTGGATTGTGCCATTGCACTACCCTGCCTTCCCCATTGTCCTAGGATGGTGGGTGTGCCATGTGCAGTTGTGTGCCTCCTTGCCATCATGGTGGTGGTGGTGGTGGTGCTGTACACCAATGTGCTCCTCACATGTCATCTCAGTGGGTGGTAGGTGCACCGTTGCACTTCCCCACCTTCCTCATCATCCTGGGTGGTGGTAGCATGCATGGTCGTGCCTCCCACACATCGTCCTGATAGATGGTGGATGTGCTGTTGCACTATCCCGCCTTCCTCATTGTCCTGTGGGTGATGGTAGAACCATGCATGGTTGCACCCCTAGTGCATCTTCTTGGTGGATGGTGAGTGCATCATCATGTTCCCCTGCCTTCCTTGTTGTCCTGTGGATGGTGGTGCTGTGCATGGTTGCACCTCCCACACATCATCCTGGTGGGTGGTGGATATGCCCATTGTGCTACCCTGCCCTCCTTGTTGTCCTGTGGGTGATGGTGGTGCAGTGCGTGGTTGCACTACCTTGCCCTCCTGTTGTGTGGTCATGGTGAGCAGGCTGTTGGGTCTGCCTGTCATCCAGGCTGGTGGTGGGCTAATGCTGGGCAGTTGTGGGCCATTGCACCACCCTTGTGTTGTAGTGGTAGTGTAAGTGTGGTAGGTGGTGAGTGGCAGGCAAGAGGTGGTGGGAAGTGGCATGTGGTTAGTAACAAGGAAATTGAACATACCATTATGTGTGACATGGTCATGTGACCTCACACTATAAAAAAAATTGCTAAGTCTAGGGTGATTAGCATAAGGGATTACAGCTTACCATACAGTAGTCTCTAATATAACCTATATCCTAGATAACCCATACTCTGTGAAATCCCATACCTTTTTCTGTTTTCCAAGTTGGTTTGCAGGGATTTGCCATGGATAACCCATGCTCTGTTGTAACCCATACCCCATAGCTATTTTCCTCCCCCAAAACCCATAATAAGGCATGGATAACTCCCATGGAATTTTCCATTACAAAATTATTTGCCTCCAAAAGGCAATATTAACCACACAACATCACATTCTCACTCTCATGAAACCTGGGAAACCTGTTGACATCTTAAAACAGGGCTTAGCCAAGCTACTTGGTCAGATTTGAGACCAAAAAGCTGTGCTTGACACTCAGTACAAATCTGGACAGCCTGTCTCAGAAACTGACCAAGAGTGGATTGATGGTGAGGGGAACCCAGTAGATGAAGTACGGGTGGTCGAGTTATTAGAGAAGGCCTCTGATTATAATGAGAGCCTCAGGGATTTGAATCTGGTGGATAAAGTGATTGTTCAAAAACTCGAGAGACTTGCAGGAGGGGGTCAAACTGAGCCTCCATCAAAAAGTGAAAGCATGAGTGTTAGGCTTGCTAATGGCACACTATACTGAGTGCAGTGTTTGTAGGCCCAGCAGCCACCACTCCCACTGATAAGCCCAAGCAGCCAGTGGCATTTGGGAAAAAAGAAAATGTGACACTACAACAGTGGATTGAGATTTTGGACTGGCACAATGCCAATGGTAAAGTCCAGACAAAAACTGCCAACCATTTTCAGGGAGTCTATCCTAACCTCCACATCAAGCAACCATTGGTCTCAGCATGGATCAAGGATGAAGTGAGGTGGCAAGCAGAGTACAAGACAAATCGGGATTCTGCACACTCAGCCAAACGAGTATGCCAAACACTCCATCCAGAGGTCACTGAAATGTTGGACCTTTGGGTCACCAAGGCAACAGCAGAAGGACTGATTCTTACTGGAGAGGTTCTTCATCAGAAGTGGAAATCCTTTGCTGACCTAGCTGGTGTGCCAGATGACAAATGGCTCAGTTTAAGTGAAGGATGGTTGACAAGTTTCTAGTTGCAGAATGGGCTGAAGCAAGTGAAGTGGCATGGTGAAGCAGCATCTGCATCTCTGGATACTGTTGCAGAAGAGTGAGGCTGCCTCCAAGAGATCATCAGAAAGGAAGGGTATAGGAAACATGATCTTTTCAATACAGATGAGACACCTCTCTTCTATGCATACATGCATTTTCCTTGTCATTCATTTGAGTGCTCATGTATGAAATGCTGGTGCCACAGTATGCCTCCTGATTCTGGACTTGCAAGCTCACATACTGCTGGGGTGAAAGGAAAGAAACATTGACATCTGCAAATCACCCTTTTTGGGACAGTGGCACAGTAATTCACATAACATTACAGCATGTACAGTAACACAGGTGACAGCATAACATAACTACAGTGTGACAACAGTGTGATGACAATGACTCAGCAACTCACAGCTGGTCACACAGCCACAGCACCCAGGTTCAACAGTTGGCAACAGCAGTCCATAGTCCTACAGGCGGGACTAGTGAAATTAACTACAGTAAGCCCTAATCCCTTATGCTAATCACCCCAGACTTAGCAATTTTTTTATAGGGCGAGGTCACATGACCATGTCACACATAATGGTATGTTCAACTTGTTCTCATCTCCTTGTTACTGACCACACGCCAACTTCCCACCACCTCCCACCCACTGCTCACCACCTACTATGCTTACACAACCACCATCACAACACGAGGGCAGCACAATGGCCCACAACTGCCCAGTGTGACCCCACCACCAGCCTAGATGACAGGCAGACCCAACGGCCTGTTCACCATGACCACACGACAGGAAGAGCGAGGTAGTGCAACCATGCACCACACCACCATCACCCATAGGATGACAAGAAGGGCATGGTAGCACAACAGTGTATCCACCACCCACCAGGACGATGTGTGGGAGGTGCAACCATGCATGGCACCACCACCCACAGGATGATGAGGAAAGCAGGGGAACACAACAGTGCATCCACCACCCACCAAGATGACGCACTGGGGGTGCAACTGCGCATGGATCCACCATCACCCTCAGGATGACAAGGAAGGCAGGGTAGCACAATGGTGCATCCACCACCTACCAGGATGATGTGCAGGAGGCACAACTGCACATGCCACCACCACTCAGGACAATGAGGAAGGTGGAGGAGCACAATGGTGCACCCACCACCCACCAAGACGATGTGCGGGGAGTGCAATGGCATACAGCACCACCACCACCCTACCACAATGGTGAGGAGGCACATGACTGCACATGGCACACCCACCATCCCAGGACGAGAAGGAGGGTGGGTAGCACAATGGCGCATCCACCACCCACCAGGACGACGTGTGGGAGGCACGACCATGCATGCTATCACCACCCACAGGATGATGAGGAAGGCAGGGGAGTGCAATGGTACACCCACCACCCACCAAGACAACCCTCAGGGGGTGCAACAGCATACAGCACCACCACCACCATGATGGTGGGGAGTGCCACAACCGCACACAGCACTGACAGGACAATGAGGAGGGTGAGGGAGCATGATGGCACACCCACCACCCACCCAGACAATGCATGGAGGGCGATGGCATATGGTACCACCACCACCACAGTGGCAGGGAGGTATGCAACCATATGTGGCATGCCTACCATCCACACAATGATGAGGAAGGCAGGAAAGCCCAACGGCGCACCTACCACCCACCAGGATGACACACGGGTGGCACAACAGTGCACTGTGCCACTACCACCACCACAACAGTAGGTAGGGGCACAACCACACACAGCACACCCACCACCCATAGGACAGCAAGAAGGGTGGGATAGTGCAACCATGCACCCACCACCTCAGGATGATGCACAAGGCACTAGCACTGTAACACTAAATATACCATGAGGGACGTTCGACTCAACTTTGAAGAGGTGGATGCTCACAAAGAGGTACCACAGTGTCTCTTCTACCTAGTTGAATATGAACCAATGAATGTGGATGAAGGACAATGACATAAGTCATATAACGAGGATAAAGAGGTTCTGAGTTCTAGGACAAGGATGAAGATTATGATGAGAATTGTGAACTGAGGACAAAGGACATTGACCAATGTTCAAGGACGAAGGATATGATGGGGATCACAGACTAAGGATGAAGGATGTTGACAAAAGTTGAGGACAACAAGGGAGACTCAGAGGACTCAAGAATCGCTCAAGGACAGGAGATTGATATGTTGTATAACGTAGAATCAGTGTGAAGTACAATAATACAGGTGATCAGGTATATATGTGTTCCAACCATGAGAGAATGGAACATCATAGAATGCTATGGAATGTGGGAAAACATTGCTGTCATAAGAGAGATAGCTGTGGAGCTAATCATCCAATAAGAGAGCAAGATAAAGCAGGACAAAAGAAGAAACTGCAGTGTTGAGTCATATACCTTGGAAAGGAAATGACAACACAAGGAAGTCATTGGAAGAAGAAAGGTGAGAGGACGAGACGACAGTTCAAGATACTACTCAGGGAAAGAAGTAAGCCTGAGAGATAAAGATAAGAGTTATCACCTGAAGAAAGTGTTGATAGCCTCAAGAGGAAGTCGTAATTGATGACGAGAAGAGGAGAAACTAAAGGGAATGATGAGAGAAGTGTACAAGAACATGGAAAAAGAATGAATGAAAAAGAATCATAACATTACCCCCTTCGTACCATCGAAGTGCCTACGAAGACTAAAGATCTGTTGCAAGGGGGAACCCAGTGTCATTTTCGAATGCCTCAGGGATGAAGAAACTATCCCCATGATCCATGGGGGATGGAGAGTGTTGACGAGGGGGATGGATAATACAATGATGTTTGGGTTTCCTTCGACATGGTGGGACAGGGCGACAATGGATAAAGGGCATAGACAACTGCGATAATTGCTCTAAATAACAACGAATATCCTCAAGGAATTCTCCCAGATTGAGATGGTGGGCGAGAATGACAAGGGCATTGATATTGGCCACGTCCAGGTATTGGGTGTCAATAGTAGAAGTTCATCCCCAGCCAGTAGGATGCACAATCAATAGGAGTTGAAAGTGGCGGAGGAGTCAGCATAGAGCATATAGAGGGGAATCGACATCCAGATAGTAATCTAAGGAGTGAGCTATGGACAGATCAGCCAAGAGGCAGAATAGACGATCATAATAGCCTGTGGGAGGAAAGGAAAGTCAATGAGCAGAGAGTGGTTCATCCACAGAGACGACACCGTCAGGAAAGTCAGAGGTATTCCAACCAGAGGTAGCAGCATTTGAGGTGGTTTCAGAAGTGTCCATAATGATGAAGAAGAGGAGTAGGAGGAGAGCGCAGTGCTAGAGGATCAGGTACTAGGTAGCGGCACACAGCAGCATGCTATGACTTTTGCTGATTCAAGCCAAATGTGGATGAGTGGTAATTGTTGAGAAGAAGAGTTAAACATGTGAAGGAAGATGATTTTATTCAAAGGAGGAACAGTCACAGGACCAATAAAGTGAAAAGAACAGGACAAGGAGAAGAACCAAGGCAGTGAAAATGAGACAAGGTCGAAGGATGAAGAAGAGCAGATGTAACATAGAGAGAGGAAAGAACATATGGCAACTATTTCAGGGAATGGGAACATTTATATGGGGAAAGGATCCTAGGAGTGTGGCGGAGGTTTTCTTTGGGTTCCCATGTAGCTTCAGACCGAAAGTATCCCTTCCATGTGGTCAGGTACTGATAGTTGCCAGGGTGGCCTTTGTGCAATAGGATAGCCTCCACTTTGAATTCTTCTTCGTCATCTATAACTTCCAGAGGTGGTTCAGAGAAGGAGGGACCATGTGCTTCAGTTTGTTTGAATGGGAATAGAAGGGAAGCATGGAATGTATCATGGATTTTCCAGGAGGGAGGCAGTCTGAGACAATAGACGAGGAGAGAAATGACCTGTGAGATTTCGAATGGCCTATGGTGTTTGGGAGCAAGTTTTCTAGAGAGGTAGGGGATTTGAAGGTTGGTGGCTTCTAGCCACACTTTGTCTCCAACTTTCCAGGGGGAGAATGTGTGGGTGGAGTGGCGAGTCATCACCATGCGAGTGGAGTCATGCACAGCAAGGGCTTCTTCTCATGCCTTGAACAGGGTGATCAATCTGTCAGATAGAGTGGGAATGAATGTTTTACCAAGGGCAGGAAATGATTGGGGTTCATATCCAAGAAGGAGGGAGAACGGAGATGACTTGGTGGAGCTGTGAGGGACAGAGTTGTGATGGAATTCCGACCAGGAGTGGGGATTGTTGGCACAGAAGATATGGAGGTAGGTCTCAAGTTCTTGGTTTGTTTGTTCAGTTTGGCCATCAGTCTAGGGGTGGTATGTAGTAGAGAGTTGAATGTCGTATTGGAGGAGGTGGGTGAGTTCTAGGGCAAATGTGAAGGTGAATTGAGGACCACAATCCAAGATGATGGAATCATAGAGACCGAAGTGTTTGAACACATTGTCGAAGAAAAGTTTTGCAACTCCTGCAGCATCAATGGTTTTGTTACAAGGGATGAAAATTACCCCCTTCATAAGGCCATGGTCGACCACAACCATAATAGAATCAAAATCCGAGGACAGTGGGAGATCTGTTGAAATGGCAAGGACAATGTGGACGGAATGGGATTCAGCAAAGCGATGGTAGGATGTGTGTTGACTTTGGATTGTTGGCAAACAGCACAACCAGCTATGAAATCTTTGACAAAGGTACTAAGACCAGGCCACCAAAAGTCATGTTCAAGGATGGCCTTATGTGTGGAAGTGACCAGCATGGCCAGTGGTGGGAGATGAGTGGATACTATGGAGGAGTGAGGAGCAGGATGACGGTGGGACATATAAACGATCTTTGTAAAAGAGGTGGCCATTATCAAATGACCAGTCTTGGAGCAAAGAGCGAGGGAACAAAGGCGTAGCTTCTTCCATGGCTTTGAGTGCACAAAGGACCAAGGGATCGGACGAAGATGAGGATCAGATGTAATTGAGGAGTGTGAGATTGAGGGCATTGATTGTGACAGGGTCTGGGAGGATAGCTGCATTGGCATTGTCGAGGGAGGTGTCAATGGAGTCTTTCCAGGAAAGGGTGTCAGCTGGACCCATCTGGGCTCCAGGGGTTACTTTCCAGACAAGGTCAAAGTTAAGGAGGAAAAGAGACCAGCAGGCTTGACGATGGGAGAGTTTGCAAGGATCTTTGACAAAGGAAAGGTTCTTGTGGTCTGTGATAACTGTGATGGTGTTACAATCTTTTTCCTTTCCTTCCTCTTATCCGTTTCTAAACACTTTACTTATCTCCTCACTTTAGTTTCTTCCCTTCTCGTCGACGACGACTTTCCCTTGAGGCCATCAACGTTTCCTTCGGGTGATGACTCTTATCATTATCTCTCAGGCTTATGTGCTTTCCTGAGCAGTATCCTGAACTATCGTCTCGTCTTCTCACCTTTCGTCTTCCAATGACTTCCTCGTATTGTCATTTCCTTTCCAAGGTAGATGACTCGACTCAATAGTTCCTTCTTTTGTCTTGTCTTATCTTGCTCTCTTATTGGACGATCAACTCCGCAGCAGTCTCTCTCACGACGGCAATGTTTCCCCTCATTCCATAACATTCCATAGCGTTCCATTCTCCCACGATTGGAACAGTTAAATACCTGATCACCTGTACTATAGTTCCTCACTCTGAATCTACGATCCTTGTCGTACTCATTCTCTGTCCTTGAGCGATTCTCAAGACACGCGTGCTCCCTCGTCGTCGTCCTCGGTCCTCTGTCTTCGGTTCGAACTTAGCTTGCTAGGAGAGACACTGTGGTACCTCTTCATGAGCGTCTGCCTCTCTTGGGTTAAGTCGAACACCCTCTCGAGTACGCTTAGCGTTACAGATGGGGTGTGAAGTTCCAAGGAGATATTGTTGCCACTCTTCAAGGGCAAGTATAACAAGTTGTAGATGTCATAATTTCATTTGGCAGGGGAGAAGGTCTTGGAGAAATAGGCACAAGAATGGAGGTCACCATTGATATTGGCTTGGAGGAGGACTGCTCCAGAGGCGATCAGAGAAGCATCAGTCATGATAGAGAAGGGACAAGATGTGTTAGGGAGAGCAAGGACTGGGGCAGAGCAAAACTGGGCAATGAGTGAACAGAAGGCAGTTTCTTGGAGAGAAGTCCATAACCAGGGTTCATTCTTTTGGGTAAGCAGAACGAGGGGAGCAACGATGTTGGAGAAGTTGGGAATGAACTTCCGATAGAAGTTAGCAAAGCCAAGGAAACTGCAAATTCCTTTGACAGATGTGGGAGGTTTCCAGTCTTTAATAGCAGCAAGTTTGACTGGGTCCATCTCGAGGCGTCCTTGACCAATGATCATGCCAAGGTATTCCATCGGTGTTGAAGGAGCATTTGGAGATCTTGAGAGATAAGCTGTGTTCTCTGAGTCATTGTAAAACTTGTTGTGTGCAATTGTGGTGGAGTTCAATGTTGTCTTTCATGTGAATGCCAAGGTCATCCATATAGATTTTTAACCAACATTCCACAAGCATATCCATGAAGATATGGTTTATGAAGGCTTGGAATGTGGATGAAGCATTGTTAAAGCCGAAGAACATCACTGTGGGTTCAAAAAGTCCTAGCAGGGTGATGAAGACCACTTTCCATTGGTCCTCTTTGCGAATTCAAATGTTGTTGTATCCCCAACATATGTCAAACTTGGTGAACACAGTTGACTCCTTCATGTCATCGATGAGATCAGAGATGAGAGGAAGGGGATACGCATTTTGGATGGTGAATGAATTGAGATAGCAATAGTCCTAACAGGGACGAAAAGAACTGTCTTTCTTGGGTACAAAGAAGAAAGGGAAGGCTTGTGGAGATTTTGAGGGAATGATGCAACTGGTTTTCAGATGTTCTTCAACAAAGAGGCAACATGCCTCTTTCTCAGCAGGGTTTAATGAGTAGACTTTGGCAATTTTTGGGATGAAGGTGGGTTTGAGCTCAATGGTGTGATCATAGGGTTGATGGGAAGGCAGGGTGAAGGTTTTCTTAGAGAACACATCTTTGTAGTCTTGGCACCAGGATGGGATTTCATGTTCTTGTTTGGCTGCTTGTTGGGCCAGCTGGGTTGAGAGGGTTACCTTGTTGATCTCATTCTAGGGCAGACTCTCATGAAGAGGTACCACAGCATCCTGGAATGGAGTCTCAGGGTCAATACTTACCATACCACAGGTCCAGTTGATGGTAGGGTTCCATTGTTTAAGCCAGGGCATTCCTAGAATGATCTGTCACTTGCCAAGGGCGACAACCATGAGGTCGAGTTGATGATCAAAAGAGGAGATTTGAGCATTAGCTCAGATCTTGTACTTGATAGCTCTCTTTTTGTTTGGAGAGCCATCCATGTTGTAGGCCATGAGGGGTTTTGGAAGACATTTGATTCCCATATGAAGGGCAGGGACAAGGCTAGGGTTGATGAAATTACCAGTCGCTCCACAATCTACAAGAGCAACAGTCATGATGGTCTTTGATCCTGCTTGTAACCAGATGGGCAAACAGATGGTTCTTTGATTGGATAATCCACAGAGTTTATGGGAAGGAGAAGAAGGTGTTGACACATCTTCTCCAGTCAGGAAGTCTTGAACAGCATAAATGGCAAGTTCCTCATCAGAGGGTTCTTCTTCAGGCGAATCGAGGTAAGTCTTTAGCTTTTGAAGGCCTTTGGTAAGGTCCTTCCCAAAGGTGTGAAGTTTGTCCAGGTAAGTGTCAACAGCAGAGGTGGGCTTTATCATGGGGGTTCTGAATGCAGTTTTCAGGACAAGGGTGATTGAGTCTTCATCAACTCTAGAGTTATGAAGTTTGTCAAAGTATGCGTCAAGTGCAGAGGTAGGTTCAGGGACTTTGGACTTGGTAAGGTTGAGGTTGGCTATGGTTTCAATGGGTCTAGGGTTCTGTAGACGAGGTGATGAGGGTTTAGTGCCTGAGCACTCAATGGTGTTGTGTCCTTTCTTGTGACAGTGGAAGCAAAGGCCAAGGTTAGTGTCAGAATCAGTCCTCCTTGCTCCTGATTAGGGGTCAGGGGGTTGGAGATGTGGAGATGCAGAGGTGCGGATGGGTGGGTCTTGGTGCAGGACTTATGTGTCATGCCCTTGTGTAGGTTCAGGACCCTTTAGGAGCGGAGATCAGGAGTTAGGAGATCAGGAGATCAGGAGTTAGGAGATCAGGAGATCAGGAGTTAGGGAGATCAGGAGTTCAGAGGTGTTCTAGGTGATATTCTGACTAAAGTACAACATAGTACACTACAGAATATTTATACTACGGAGTTGCATAGGAATTGACTA